>QMEG01002001.1:105891-141004 GCA_010665285.1 Linum bienne | reverse complement strand
AGGTTAACTTAGGCATATAATTATATATATGGCCGGTACAGTCATGAAAACATTTCTTTTAAAATGTATGTACTCCATTTCAAATGTGGAGAATCCCAAAATATTCACTTTTCATAAATACAGCGAACTACGGAGATATGTTAACTTTACAAAGGCATGCAGCTGTATGCATGACATTCTCATACGCCATGTGTGGGGACATTATTAATTACCGTGCGTCCATACTTCTTATCGGTCAACCATATCATTGTTTACTTTAGCACCAAAATGGATGACGTTCATATCATTTTAGTTCGATTTACAAGACGAATCTAAAAGAACAAATCCAGACATCAAATTCAATATACAATGCAAACCTATCCTCAATTAATATGTTAGCCTGCATATTGTGATTATATATTTTCAGTTACATAATTATATAAAGAAAATTTAATGAGTATTATCTACATTAGCATTAGTCTAATACACAAATTAGTTTATTTATTTTTAAAAAATACATTTTTTTCAATTAATTAGTAAAATATCTATAAAAAACAGAATTGTATAATATCACATCTTAATTTTAGGTTATATAATTTTTTGAAGATATAAATTCTTATATGAAATATAGGTTAACTTACGCATATAATTATATATATATGAAATCTAGATGATAGGATTTTAAGTACTTTTTAATTCTATATACGACCGGTATTATTTGGTTTGATTATTAATTCATCTTTACGTTATTTTGCTATGAATTGTTGTATATAACTTTTCGTTATTATTACAAATAGTTGAAGCGACACAAAACCACGGTTGAACCATCAAATTTCACACACTAAACTTTCTGATATCGTGGCCGGTACAATCATATAAACATTTCTTTTAAAATGTATGTACTCCATTTCAAATGTGGAGAATCCCAAAATATGCACTTTTCATAAATACAGCGAACTACGGTGATATGTTAACCGTACAAAGGCATGCAACTATATGCAAAACATTCTCATACGCCATGTGTGGGGACATTTTTAGTTACCGTGCGCCCATACTTCTTATCGGTCAACCATATCATTGTTTACTTTAGCTCCAAAATAGATGACGTTCATATCATTTTACTTCGATTTACAAGACGAATCTAAAAGAAAAAATCTAGACATCAAATTAAATACACAGTGCAAACCTATCCTCAATTAATATGTTAGCCTACATATTGTGATTATATTTTTCATTTACATAATTATATAACGAAAATTTAATCAGTATTATCTACACTAGCATCCGTCTAATTACACAAATTAGTTTATTTACTTTTAACAAATAAAATCTTTTTTCAATTAATAAGTAAAATATCCATAAAAAATAGAATTTTATCATATCATATCTTAATTTTAGGTTATATACTTTTTTGAAGCTATGAATTCTTATATGAAATATAGGTTAACTTTCGCATATATTTATATATATATATATATGAAGTCTAGATGTTAGGCTTTTTAAGTACTTTTTAATTTTATATACGACAAGTAATATTTGGCTTGATTATTAATTCATCTGTACGTTATTTTGCTATTAATTGTTGTATATATATTTTCTTTATTATTACAAACAGTTGAAGAGACACAAAACCATGGTTCAACCACCAAATTTCACACCACTAAACTTTCCGATATTGTGGTCAGTCGTTCAAAAAAACATTTCTTTTAAGAGGTATGTACTCCATTTCAAATGTGGAGAATCCCAAAATATTCACTTTTCATAAATATAGCAAAGTACGGTGACATGTTAACCGTAAAAGGGCATGCAGGTGTATGCATGACTGTCTCATACACCATGTGTGGGGACATTATTTATTATCATGCGTCCATACTTCTTATCGGTCAACATATCTTTGTGTACTTTACCACCAAAATAGATGAAGTTCATATCATTTTAGTTCAATTTACAAGACGACTCGAAAAGAACAAATCTATACATCAAATTAAATATACAAGGTAAACCTATCCTCAATTAATATGTTAGCGTCGATATTGTTATTTTATTTTTCCAGCCACATAATTAGATATAAAAATTAAATAGTATTATCTCCACTAACATCGGTCTAATTTCACAAATAATTTTATTTATTTTTAACAAATATAATTTTTTCAATTAAAAAATAGAATTGTACCATATCACAACTTTATTTAAAGGTTATATACTTTATGGAAAATATGAATTTTTATATGAAATATAGTTTCACTAACGCATATACTTATAGATATATCAAGTCTATATTTTAGGATTTTAAACTACATTTTAATTCTATATACGACCAATATTATTTGGTTTCATTATTAATTCATCCGTACGTTATTTGGCTATTAATTGTCATATATATTTTTTCATTATTATTACAAACAGTTGAAACGGCACAAAACCACGGTTGATCCATCAAATTTCATACCACTAAACTTTCCGATATTTTGGCCGGTACGGTCATTAAAACATTGCTTTTAAGAGGTATCTACTCCATTTCAAAAGTGGAGAATCCCAAATTATTCACTTTGAATAAATATAGCGAACTAAGATGATATGTTAACCGTAAAAGGGCATGCAACTTTATGCATGACTATGTCATACGCCTTGTGTAGGGACATTATTAATTGCCGTGCGTCCATACTTCTTATCGGTCAACCATATCATAGTGTACTTTACCACCGAACTCTATGAAGTTCATATCATTTTAGTTCGATTTACTTGACGAATCTAAAAGAATAAATCTAGACATCAAATTAAATATACAATGCAAACCTATCCTCAATTAATATGTTAGCCTCCATATTGTGATTTTATTTTTCCAGCCACATAATTAGATATAAAAATTAAATAGTATTATCTCCACTAACATCAGTCTAATTACACAAATAATTTTATTTATTTTTAACAAATACATTCTTTTTTCAATTAAAAATAGAATTGTATCATATCACAACTTTATTTAAAGGTTATATACTTTTTTGAAAATATGAATTTTTATATGAAATATAGTTTTACTTACGCATATAATTATAGATATATCAAGTCTATATTTTAGGATTTTAAACTACATTTTAATTCTATATACGACAAATGTTATTTGGTTTGATTATTAATTCATCCGTACGTTATTTGGCTATTAATTGTTATATATATTTTTTCATTATTATTACAAACAGTTGAAACGGCACAAAACTACGGTTGATCCATCAAGTTTCATACCACTAAACTTTCCGATATTTTGGCTGGTACGGTCATTAAAACATTGCTTTTAAGAGGTATCTACTCCATTCCATAAGTGGAGAATCCAGAAAATTATTTACTTTGAATAAATATAGCGAACTAAGATGATATGTTAACCGTAAAAGGGCATGCAACTTTATGCATGACTATGTCATACGCCATGGCTAGGGACATTATTAATTGCCCTGCGTCCATACTTCTTATCAGTCAACCATATCATAGTATAATTTACCACCGAACTCTATGAAGTTCATATCATTTTAGTTCCATTTACTTGACGAATCTAAAAGAATAAATCTAGATATCAAATTAAATATACAATGCAAACATATCCTCAATTAATATGTTAGCTTCTATATTGTTATTTTATTTTTCCAGCAACATAATTAGATATAAAAATTAAATAGTATTATCTCCACTAACATTAGTCTAATTAAAAAAATAATTTTATTTATTTTTGACAAATACATTCTTTTTTCAATTAAAAAATAGAATTGTATAATATCACAACATTATTTAAAGGTTATATACTTTTTTGAAAATATGAATTTTTATATGAAATATAGTTTTACTTACGCATATAATTATAGATATATGAAATCTATATTTTAGGATTTAAAACTACATTTTAATTCTATATACGACCAATATTATTTGGTTTGATTATTAATTCATCTGTATGTTATTTTGCTAATAATTGTCATATATATATTTTCATTATTATTACAAACAATTGAAACGGCACAAAACCACGGTTGATCCATCAAATTTCATAGCACTAAACTTTCCGATATTTTGGCTGGTACGGTCATTAAAACATTGCTTTTAAGAGGTATCTACTCCATTTCAAAAGTGGAGAATCCCAAATTATTCACTTTGAATAAATATAGCGAACTAAGATGATATGTTAACCGTAAAAGGGCATGCAACTTTATGCATGACTATGTCATACGCCTTGTGTAGGGACATTATTAATTGCCGTGCGTCCATACTTCTTATCGGTCAACCATATCATAGTGTACTTTACCACCGAACTCTATGAAGTTCATATCATTTTAGTTCGATTTACTTGACGAATCTAAAAGAATAAATCTAGACATCAAATTAAATATACAATGCAAACCTATCCTCAATTAATATGTTAGCCTCTATATTGTCTTTTTATTTTTCCAGCCACATAATTAGATATAAAAATTCAATAGTATTATCTCCACTAACATCAGTCTAATTACACAAATAATTTTATTTATTTTTAACAAATACATTCTTTTTTCAATTAAAAATAGAATTGTATCATATCACAACTTTATTTAAAGGTTATATACTTTTTTGAAAATATGAATTTTTATATGAAATATAGTTTTACTTACGCATATAATTATAGATATATGAAGTCTATATTTTAGGATTTTAAACTACATTTTAATTCTATATACGACCAATATTATTCGGTTTGATTATTAATTCATCCGTACGTTATTTTGCTATTAATTGTCATATATATTTTTTCATTATTATTACAAACAGTTGAAACGGCACAAAACCACGGTTGATCCATCAAATTTCATACCACTAAACTTTCCGATATTTTGGCCGGTACGGTCATTAAAACATTGCTTTTAAGAGGTATCTACTCCATTTCAAAAGTGGAGAATCCCAAATTATTCACTTTGAATAAATATAGCGAACTAAGATGATATGTTAACCGTAAAAGGGCATGCAACTTTATGCATGACTATGTCATACGCCTTGTGTAGGGACATTATTAATTGCCGTGCGTCCATACTTCTTATCGGTCAACCATATCATAGTGTACTTTACCACCGAACTCTATGAAGTTCATATCATTTTAGTTCGATTTACTTGACGAATCTAAAAGAATAAATCTAGACATCAAATTAAATATACAATGCAAACCTATCCTCAATTAATATGTTAGCCTCCATATTGTGATTTTATTTTTCCAGCCACATAATTAGATATAAAAATTAAATAGTATTATCTCCACTAACATCAGTCTAATTACACAAATAATTTTATTTATTTTTAACAAATACATTCTTTTTTCAATTAAAAATAGAATTGTATCATATCACAACTTTATTTAAAGGTTATATACTTTTTTGAAAATATGAATTTTTATATGAAATATAGTTTTACTTACGCATATAATTATAGATATATGAAGTCTATATTTTAGGATTTTAAACTACATTTTAATTCTATATACGACCAATATTATTCGGTTTGATTATTAATTCATCCCTACATTATTTTGCTATTAATTCTCATATACATTTTTTATTATTATTACAAACAATTGAAACGGCACAAAACCATGGTTGATACATCAAATTTCATACCACTAAACTTTCCGATAGTTTGGCCGGTACAGTCATTAAAACATTTCTTTTAAGAGGTATCTACTCCATTTCGAAAATGGAGAATCCCAAATTATTCACTTTTCATAAATATAGCGAACTACAGTGATATGTTAACCGTAAAAGGGCATGCAGCTGTACGCATGACTTTCTCATATGCCATGCGTTGGGACATTATTAATTGCTGTGCGTCCATACTTCTTATCGGTCAACCATATCATAGTGTACTTTACCACCAAACTCTATGAAGTTCATATCATTTTAGTTCCATTTACTTGACAAATCTAAAAGAATCAATCTAGACATCAAATTAAATATACAATGCAAACCTATCCTCAATTAATATGTTAGCCTCCATATTGAGATTTTATTTTTCCAGCCACATAATTAGATATAAAAATTAAATACTATTATCTCCACTTACAATAGTCTAATTACACAAATACATTCTTTTTTCAATTAAAAATAGAATTGTATCATATCACAACTTTATTTAAAGGTTATATACTTTTTGAAAATATGAATTTTTATATGAAATATTGTTTTACTCACGCATATAATTATAGATATATATATGATGTCTATATTTTAGGATTTAAACTACATTTTAATTCTATGTACGACCAATATTATTCGGTTTGATTATTAATTCATCCGTACGTTATTTTGCTATTAATTATCATATATATTTTTTCATTATTATTACAAACAATTGAAACGGCACAAAACCACGGTTGATCCATCAAATTTCATACCACTAAACTTTCCGATAGTTTGGCCGGTACCGTCATTAAAACATTGCTTTTAAGAGGTATCTACTCCATTTCAAAAGTGGAGAATCCCAGATTATTCACTTTTCATAAATATAGCGAACTACGGTGATATGTTAACCATAAAAGGGCATGCAGCTGTATGCATGACTTTCTCATACGCCATGCGTGGGGACATTATTAATTGCCGTGCATCCATACTTCTGATCGGTGAACCATATCGTACTGTACTTTACCACCAAACTCTATGAAGTTCATATCATTTTAGTTCGATTTACTTGACGAATCTAAAAGAATGAATCTAGACATCAAATTAAATATACAATGCAAACCTATCCACAATTAATATGTTAGCCTCCATATTCAGATTTTATTTTTCCAGCCACATAATTAGATATAAAATTTAAATAGTATTATCTCCACTAACATTAGTCTAATTACACAAATAATTTTATTTATTTTTAACAAATACATTCTTTTTTCAATTAAAAATAGAATTGTATCATATCACAACTTTATTTAAAGGTTATATACTTTTTTGAAAATATGAATTTTTATATGAAATATAGTTTTACTTACGCATATAATTATAGATATATGAAGTCTATATTTTAGGATTTTAAACTACATTTTAATTCTATATACGACCAATATTATTCGGTTTGATTATTAATTCATCCGTACGTTATTTTGCTATTAATTGTCATATATATTTTTTCATTATTATTACAAACAGTTGAAACGGCACAAAACCACGGTTGATCCATCAAATTTCATACCACTAAACTTTCCGATATTTTGGCCGGTACGGTCATTAAAACATTGCTTTTAAGAGGTATCTACTCCATTTCAAAAGTGGAGAATCCCAAATTATTCACTTTGAATAAATATAGCGAACTAAGATGATATGTTAACCGTAAAAGGGCATGCAACTTTATGCATGACTATGTCATACGCCTTGTGTAGGGACATTATTAATTGCCGTGCGTCCATACTTCTTATCGGTCAACCATATCATAGTGTACTTTACCACCGAACTCTATGAAGTTCATATCATTTTAGTTCGATTTACTTGACGAATCTAAAAGAATAAATCTAGACATCAAATTAAATATACAATGCAAACCTATCCTCAATTAATATGTTAGCCTCCATATTGTGATTTTATTTTTCCAGCCACATAATTAGATATAAAAATTAAATAGTATTATCTCCACTAACATCAGTCTAATTACACAAATAATTTTATTTATTTTTAACAAATACATTCTTTTTTCAATTAAAAATAGAATTGTATCATATCACAACTTTATTTAAAGGTTATATACTTTTTTGAAAATATGAATTTTTATATGAAATATAGTTTTACTTACGCATATAATTATAGATATATGAAGTCTATATTTTAGGATTTTAAACTACATTTTAATTCTATATACGACCAATATTATTCGGTTTGATTATTAATTCATCCGTACGTTATTTTGCTATTAATTGTCATATATATTTTTTCATTATTATTACAAACAGTTGAAACGGCACAAAACCACGGTTGATCCATCAAATTTCATACCACTAAACTTTCCGATATTTTGGCCGGTACGGTCATTAAAACATTGCTTTTAAGAGGTATCTACTCCATTTCAAAAGTGGAGAATCCCAAATTATTCACTTTGAATAAATATAGCGAACTAAGATGATATGTTAACCGTAAAAGGGCATGCAACTTTATGCATGACTATGTCATACGCCTTGTGTAGGGACATTATTAATTGCCGTGCGTCCATACTTCTTATCGGTCAACCATATCATAGTGTACTTTACCACCAAACTCTATGAAGTTCATATCATTTTAGTTCGATTTACTTGACGAATTTAAAAGAATAAATCTATACATTAAATCAAATATACAATGCAAACCAATCCTCAATTAATAGGTTAGCCTCGATATTGTGATTATATTTTTTGAGTTTCATAATTATATAAAAAAAGTAATCAGTATTATCTACACTAGAATCAGTCTAATTACATAAGTTTATTTATTTTTAACGACGTCATTCTTTTTTCAATTAAAAAATAAAATATCTATAAAAAATTGAATTGTATCATATCACATTTTCATTTTAGGTTATATAGTTCTTTCTAGTTATGAATTCTTATATGAAATATAAGTTTACTTACACATATAATTGTAGATATATGAACTCTAGATGTTATGCTTTTTAACTATAGTTTAATTCTATAGGTGACCAGTATTATCCGGTTTTATTAATAATTTATCCATACGTAAATTTTCTATTAATTGACATATATAGTTTTTTGTTAGTATTACAAACAGTTGAAACCGCACAAAACCACAGTTTTTCCATCAAATTCATACCACTAAACTTTCCGATAGTTTGTCTAGTACGGTCATTAAACATTGCTTTTAAGAGGTATCTACTCCATTTCAAAAGTGGAGAATCCCAAATTATTCACTTTTCATAAATATAGCAAACTACGATGATATGTTAACCATAAAAGGGCATGCAGCTGCATGCATGACTTTCTCATACGCCATGCTTGGGGACATTATTAATTGCCGTGCGTACATACTTCTTATCGGTCAACCACATCATATTGTACTTTACCACCAAACTATATGAAGTTCATATTATTTTAGTTCGATTTACTTGACGAATCTAACAAAATAAATCTAGACATCAAGTTAAATATACAATGCAAACCTATCGTCAATTAATATGTTAGCCTCCATATTGTGATTTTACTTTTCCAGCCACATAATTAGATAGTATTGTCTCCACTAACATCAATCTAATTACACAAAAAAATTTATTTATTTTTAACAAATACATTCTTTTTCAATTAAAAAATAGAATTGTATCACATCACAACTTTATTTAAAAGTTATATACTTTTTTGAAAATATTAATTTTAATATGAAATATAGTTTTAGTTACGCATATAATTATAGATATATGAAGTCTATATTTTCGGATTTGAAACTACATTTTAATTCTATATATGACTAATATTATTCGGTTTGATTATTAATTCATCCGTACGATATTTTTCTATTAATTGTTATATATATTTTTCATTATTATTACAAATAGTTGAAACGGCACAAAACCACGGTTGATCCATCAAATTTCATACCACTAACTTTCCAATAGTTTGGCCGGTTCGGTTAATAAAACATTGCTTTTAAGAAGTATCTACTCCATTTCAAAATTGGAGAATCCCAAATTATTCACTTTGAGTAAATATAGCGAACTAAGATAATATGTTAACTGTAAAAGGGCATGCAACTTTATGCATGACTGTATCATACACCATGTGTAGGGACATTATAAATTGTCGTCCGTTCATACTTCTTATCGGTCAACCATATCATAGTGTACTTTACCACCGAACTCTATGAAATTCTTATCATTTTAGTTCGATTTACTTGACGAATTTAAAAGAATAAATCTATACATTAAATCAAATATACAATGCAAACCTATGATATGTTAACCGTAAAAGGGCATGCAACTTTATGCATGACTATGTCATACGCCATGTGTAGGGACATTATTAATTGCCGTGCGCCCATAGTTCTTATCGGTCAACCATATCATAGTGTAATTTACCATCGAACTCTATGAAGTTCATATCATTTTAGTTCCATTTACTTGACGAATTTAAAAGAATAAATCTAGACATCAAATTAAATATACAATGCAAACCTATCCTTAATTAATATGTTAGCCTCCATATAGAGATTTTATTTTTCCAGCCACATAATTAGATATAAAAATTAAATAGTGTTATTTCCACTAACATTAGTCTAAATACACAAATAATTTTATTTATTTTTAACAAATACATTCTTTTTTCAATTAAAAATAGAATTGTATCATATCACAATTTTATTTAAAGGTTATATACTTTTTTTAAAATATGAATTTTTATATGAAATATAGTTTTACTTATACATATAATTATAGATATATGAAGTCTATATTTTAGGATTTTAAATTACATTTTAATTCTATATACGACCAATATTATTTGGTTTGATTATTAATTCATCCGTACGTTATTTTGCTATTAATTCTCATATATATTTTTTCATTATTATTACAAAGAGTTGAAACGGCACAAAACCACGGTTGATCCATCAAATTTCATACCACTAAACTTTCCGATATTTTTGCCCGTACGGTCATTAAAACATTGCTTTTAAGACGTATCTACTCCATTTGAAAACTGGCGAATCCCAAAGTATTCACTTTGAATAAATATAGCGAACTAAGATGATATGTTAACCGTAAAAGGGCATGCAACTTTATGCATGACTATGTCATACGCCATGTGTATGGACATTATTAATTGCTGTGCGTCCATACTTCTTATCGGTCAACCATATTATAGTGTACTTTACCACCGAATTCTATGAAGTTCATATCATTTTAGTTCCATTTACTTGACGAATCTAAAAGAATAAATCTAGACACCAAATTAAATATACAATGCAAACCTATCCTCAATTAATATGTTAGCCTCCATATTGAGATTTTATTTTTCCAGCCACATAATTAGATATAAAAATTAAATAGTATTATCTCCACTAACATTAGTCTAATTACACAAATAATTTTATTTATTTTTAACAAATACATTCTTTTTTCAATTAAAAATAGAATTGTATCATATCACAACTTTATTTAAAGGTTATATACTTTTTTGAAAATATGAATTTTTATATGAAATATAGTTTTACTTACGCATATAATTATAGATATATGAAGTCTATATTTTAGGATTTTAAACTACATTTTAATTCTATATACGACCAATATTATTCGGTTTGATTATTAATTCATCCGTACGTTATTTTGCTATTAATTGTCATATATATTTTTTCATTATTATTACAAACAGTTGAAACGGCACAAAACCACGGTTGATCCATCAAATTTCATACCACTAAACTTTCCGATATTTTGGCCGGTACGGTCATTAAAACATTGCTTTTAAGAGGTATCTACTCCATTTCAAAAGTGGAGAATCCCAAATTATTCACTTTGAATAAATATAGCGAACTAAGATGATATGTTAACCGTAAAAGGGCATGCAACTTTATGCATGACTATGTCATACGCCTTGTGTAGGGACATTATTAATTGCCGTGCGTCCATACTTCTTATCGGTCAACCATATCATAGTGTACTTTACCACCGAACTCTATGAAGTTCATATCATTTTAGTTCGATTTACTTGACGAATCTAAAAGAATAAATCTAGACATCAAATTAAATATACAATGCAAACCTATCCTCAATTAATATGTTAGCCTCCATATTGTGATTTTATTTTTCCAGCCACATAATTAGATATAAAAATTAAATAGTATTATCTCCACTAACATCGGTCTAATTACACAAATAATTTTATTTATTTTTAACAAATATATTCTTTTTTCAATTAAAAAATAGAATTGTATCATATCACAACTTTATTTAAAGGTTATATACTTTTTTGAAAATATGAATTTTTATATGAAATATAGTTTTACTTACGCATATAATTATAGATATATGAAGTCTATATTTTAGGATTTTAAACTACATTTTAATTCTATATACGACCAATATTATTCGGTTTGATTATTAATTCATCCGTACGTTATTTTGCTATTAATTGTCATATATATTTTTTCATTATTATTACAAACAGTTGAAACGGCACAAAACCACGGTTGATCCATCAAATTTCATACCACTAAACTTTCCGATATTTTGGCCGGTACGGTCATTAAAACATTGCTTTTAAGAGGTATCTACTCCATTTCAAAAGTGGAGAATCCCAAATTATTCACTTTGAATAAATATAGCGAACTAAGATGATATGTTAACCGTAAAAGGGCATGCAACTTTATGCATGACTATGTCATACGCCTTGTGTAGGGACATTATTAATTGTCGTGCGTCCATACTTCTTATCGGTCAACCATATCATAGTGTACTTTACCATCGATCTCTATGAAGTTCATATCATTTTAGTTCGATTTACTTGACGAATCTAAAAGAATAAATCTATACATCAAATTAAATATACAATGCAAACCTACCCTCAATTAATATGTTAGGCTCCATATCGTCATTTTATTTTTCCAGCCACATAATTAGATATAAAAATTAAATAGTATTATCTCCATTAAGATCAGTCTAATTACACAAATAATTTTATTTATTTTTAACAAATACATTCTTTTTTCAATTAAAAATAGAATAGTATCATATCACAACTTTATTTAAAGGTTATATACTTTTTGAAAAAATGAATTTTTATATGAAATATAGTTTTACTTATGCATATAATTATAGATATATGAAGTCTATATTTTAGGATTTTAAACTTCATTTTAATTCTATATACGACCAATATTATTCGGTTTGATCTACCATCCTAAATAATTTTGGATAATATTATAAAAAAGAAAATTATTGCTTCAATTAATCCATACGTTTTATATTTGATTGTTGGGTATATGTAGGATATTTTGTCAATTGTGAGCTATATATTGTAAACCGAGAGTTATGGTTTAGTTACTTGGTAATGGTGATATCCTTCCCAATCGACCCAAATAGTAGTGTATTTGGTGGTATCTCGATCCTTTAGAATTTATCAATACTATCTCTACCTTTACATAGAGGTAGGGTTTTAATTTTAGTCCCGTCCAAGTTCCTACAATATGGAGTTCCCAAAATTTTGTCATGACCCAATTCCTACAATTTCTTCTCTACCTAATTCCTCGTATTTGCCCTCGGCCCTATTCATGAAATTCAACAATCATGATTAAGTTTTTGATTTTTTCTTTAACTAGTTACCAAAATCTTCTGAGCACCATTTTCTAATTTTTTATATGAATAAATAATTTTATTTGGAAATAAAATAGTACATGTGTGGAAATATTATTAATTAGGGTGCAACCATATTTCTTATACGTCAACCTTATCATTGTGTTCTTTACCACAAAAATATATGAATTTAATATCAATTTAGTTCATTTTACTTGACTAATTTAAAAGAACAAACCTAGACATCAAATTAAATATACAATGCTAATCTATCCTCCATTAATAGGTTACCCTCCATATTGTGATTATATTTTTTGAGTTACATAATTATATATTAAATAATTAAATAATATTATCTATATTAATACCAGTCTAATTATACAAATAAATTTATTTAGTTTTAACAAATACATTCTTTTTTGAATTAAAAATAGAATTAAATCATATCACATCTTAATTTTAGATTATATACTTTCTTTAAGACATCAATTCTTCTATAAAATATAATTTTACTTAAACATATAATTATAGATATATGAAGCTTAAAAGTTAAGCTTTTTAACTACTTTTTAATTTTATATACAATCAGTATTATCCGGTTTGATTATTAATTCATTCGTACATTATTTTGCTAGTAATTGCCATATATAGTTTTTCTCCATTATTATAAACAGTTAAAATAGCACAAAACCAAGGTTGAACCATGAAATTAGGTACCACTCAACTTTTCGATATTGTGGCCGGTATGGTTATGAAAACATTGCTCTCAAGAGGTATGTACTGCATTTCAAAAGTGGGGAATCCCAAATTATTTACTTTTCATAAAGACAGCCACCTACGGTGAGATGTTAACCGTAAAAGTGCATGCAGCTATATGCATGACTTTCTCATACGCTATGTGTGGAGCCATTATTAATTACCGGCGTCCATACTTCTCATCGGTCAACCGTATCATTGTGTACTTTACCACCAAAATATATGAAGTTCATATCATTTCGGTTCGATTTACTTGGAGAATCTAAAAGAAAAAATCTTGACATCAAATTTAATATAAAGTGCAAATCTATCCTCCATTAATATGTTAGCCTCCATATTGTGATTATATTTTTTGAGTTACATAATTATATATTAAATAATTCAATAATATTATCTACATTAATATTAGTCTAATTATACAAATAAGTTTATTTAGTTTTAACAAATACATTCTTCTTTGAATTAAAAATAAAATATCTATAAAAATAGAATTAAATCATATCACATCTTAATTTTAGGTTATATACTTTCTTTAAGACATGAATTCTTCTATAAAATATAGTTTTACTTAAACATATAATTATAGATATATGAAGCCTAAATGTTACGCTTTTTTACTATTTTTTAATTTTATATACGACCAGTATTATCCGGTTTGATTATTAATTCATCTGTACGTTTTTTTGCTAGTAATTGCCATATATAGTTTTTCTCCATTATTCCAAACAGATAAAACGGCACAAAATCAAGGTTGAACCATGAAATTAGGTACCACTCAACTTTTCGATATTGTGGCCGGTATGGTTATGAAAACATTGCTCTCAAGAGGTATGTACTGCATTTCAAAAGTGGGGAATCCCAAATTATTTACTTTTCATAAAGACAGCCACCTACGGTGAGATGTTAACCGTAAAAGTGCATGCAGCTATATGCATAACTTTCTCATACGCTATGTGTGGGGCCATTATTAATTACCGGCGTCCATACTTCTCATCGGTCATCATATCATTGTGTACTTTACCACCAAAATATATGAAGTTCATATCATTTTAGTTCGATTTACTTGGAGAATCTAAACGAACAAATCTTGACATCAAATTTAATATAAAGTGCAAATCGAACCTCCATTAATATGTTAGCCTCCATATTGTGATTATATTTTTTGAGTTACATAATTATATATTAAATAATTAAATAATATTATCTACATTAATATCAGTCTAATTATACAAATAAATTTATTTAGTTTTAACAAATACATTATTTTTTGAATTAAAAATAGAATATCTATAAAAACAGAATTAAATCATATCACATCTTAATTTTAGATTATATACTTTCTTTAAGACATGAATTCTTCTATAAAATATAGTTTTATTTAAACATATAATTATAGATATATGAAGCTTAAAAGTTAAGCTTTTTAACTACTTTTTAATTTTATATACAATCAGTATTATCCGATTTGATTATTAATTCATTCGTACGTTAATTTGCTAGTAATTGCCATATATAGTTTTTCTCCATTATTATAAACAGTTAAAACAGCACAAAACCAAGGTTGAACCATCAAATTTGGTACCACTCAACTTTTCGATATTATGGCCGGTATAGTTATGAAAACATTTCTTTGAATAGGTATGTTTTGCATTTCAAAAGTGGAGAATCCCAAATTATTTACTTTTCATAAAGACAGCCACCTACGATGAGATGTTAACCGTAAAAGGGCATGCAGCTATATGCATGACTTTCTCATACGTTATGTGTGGGGCCATTATTAATTATCGGCGTCCATACTTCTCATCGGTCAACCGTATCATTGTGTACTTTACCACCAAAATATATGAAGTTCATATCATTTCGGTTCGATTTACTTGTTGTGTAGGGACATTATAAATTGCCGTGCGTCCATACTTCTTATCGGTCAACCATATCATAGTGTACTTTACCACCAAACTCTATGAAGTTCGTATCATTTTAGTTCGATTTACTTGACGAATTTAAAAGAATAAATCTATACATTAAATCAAATATACAATGCAAGCCAATCCTCAATTAATAGGTTAGCCTCAATATTGTGATTATAGTTTTTCAGTTTCATAATTATATAAAAAAAGTAATCAGTATTATCTACACTAGACTCAGTCTAATTACATACATAAGTTTATTTATTTTTAACGAATTCATTCTTTTTTCAATTAAAAAATAAAATATCTATAAAAAATAGAATTGTATCATATGACATTTTAATTTTAGGTTATATACTTTTTTCTAGTTATGAATTCTTATATGAAATATAGGTTTACTTACACATATAATTGTAGATATATGAACTCTAGATGTTAAGCTTTTTAACTATATTTTAATTCTATATGCGACCAGTAATATCCGGTTTTATTATTAATTTATCCATACGTAATTTTTCTGTTAATTGACATATATAGTTTTTTGTTAGTATTACGAATAGTTGAAACGGCGCAAAATCACGGTTTTTCCATCAAATTTCAAACCACTAAACTTTCTGATAATTTGGCCAGTACGGTCATTAAAACATTGCTTTTAAGAGGTATCTACTCCATTTCAAAAGTGGAGAATCCCAAATTATTCACTTTTCATAAATATAGCGAACTACGGTGATATGTTAACCGTAAAAGGGCATGCAGCTGTATGCATGACTTTTTCATACGCCATGCGTGGGGACATTATTAATTGCCGTGCGTACATACTTCTTATCGGTCAACCATATCATATTGTACTTTACCACCAATCTGTATGAAGTTCATATCATTTTAGTTCGATTTACTTGACGAATCTAAAAGAATAAATCTATATATTAAATCAAATATACAATGCAAACCAATCCTCAATTAATAGGTTAGCCTCGATATTGTGATTATATTTTTTTAGTTACATAATTATATAAAAAAAATTAAATAGTATTATCTCCACTAGCATCAGTCTAATTACACAAATAATTTTATTTATTTTTAACAAATACAATTGTATCACATCACAACTTTATTTAAAAGTTATATACTTTTTTGAAAATATGAATTTTTATATGAAATATAGTTTTACTTACGTATATAATTATAGATATGTGAAGTCCATATTTTCGGATTTTAAACTACATTTTAATTCTATATACGACTAATATTATTCGGTTTGATTATTAATTCATTCGTACGTTATTTTTTTATTAATTTTCATTTATATTTTATCATTATTATTACAAACAGTTGAAACGGCACAATACCACGGTTGTTCCATCAAATTTCATACCACTAAACTTTCCGATAGTTTGGCCGGTACGGTCATTAAAACATTGCTTTTAAGACGTATATACTCCATTTCAAAAGTGGAGAATCCCAAATTATTCACTTTGAATAAATATAGCGAACTAAGATGATATGTTAACTGTAAAAAGATATGCAACTTTATGCATGACAGTATCATACACCATGTGTAGGGACATTATAAATTGTCGTGCGTCCATACTTCTTATCGGTCAACCATATCATAGTGTACTTTACCACCAAACAGTTGAAACGGCACAAAACCACGATTTTCCATCAAATTTTAGCTTAGGGTTTCTTCGCCCTTCTTTATCTTAGGGTATCTTCGCCTGTTTCTTCGCCCTTTTCTGTCCTAGATGAGAGATCGTCTATGCTTAGACGCTGGTGCGCTCTCTGACTCTCGCTCGTTCTCCCGGGTGACGCCCTAAGGCCGGCCCATGGCATGAGGTAAAGGAAGTCCCTAGAATGTACCCTGATCCTGCTTGCTTTGTCTGTCCCTTCCCTTCTGTCTAGTACACCTATATTTATACCATTTTTTTCTTTTAGTAAGTCACCTACCGTTAGACCATCCTTCCTGAGTCCTCTTCTTCCTGTCTGTTAATGCCAGTCCGCCGTATCGTAGATCTTGTCTTATTAAGTTAAATCGTTTGATTGACATCTCTGTCGTATTGAAAGACTGAAGGAATGAATTAGTATATTTATCCCCTACGCTTCTCTTGTAGGAAGGGGGGAATCTGTATTAGATCTACTAACAGAGTGACGAAGCAAGTAGTCAAAGGTGAGGCTTTGGTCCTACTAAGGCGATAAGGCAAGAAAAGAAGGAAGGTTGTCTCTGTACCACACCTGCGGTAATAGAAGGAAAGGTGAGTTTAAACATAAACAAGCGTATTGACTGCGCGTAATCGTTCTCTTGTCGAATTCTAAGGCAAGCGCGGGAAAGGCGAATAGAAAGCTTCAAGCGATTATTTTCTAGGTTTGCAACTTCATCGAGATATGAGTTTTAGGGCCTTTCTTTTTTTCCTTTGAATTACTCATATATCCTCTTAATTTCATTTCGCATCGGAAACCATTCTAGGAGAAGTTCGAATCCGTTCCGTTCGGATATTGATCGGTCTTGGTTTGACATGGTTTACGCGTTACTGGTTCCCGGAAGAGTTAATATCTCCATTAGCTAAACCCCTTCTTACCCTGCCTTTGGACTCGTATTTTGTTTGTACACAATTAACAGAGGCCTTTTCGACATATCAATCAAATTTCATACCACTAAACTTTCTGATATTATGGCCGGTACAGTCATGAAAACATTTCTTTTAAGAGTATGTACTCCATTTCAAATCTGGAGAATCCCAAAATATTCACTTTTTATAAATATAGCGAACTACGGTGATATGTTAACCGTAAAAGGGCATGTAGCTGTATGCATGACTGTCTCATACGCCATGTGTGGGGACATTATTAATTACCATGCGTCCATACTTCTTATCCGTCAACCATATCAATCTATACCTTACCACCAAAATAGATGAAGTTCATATCATTTTAGTTTGATTTACAAGACGAATCTAAAAGAACAAATCTAGACATCAAATTAAATATCCAATGTAAACCTATCATCATTTAATATACTAGCATCCATATTGTGATTATATTTTACCAGTTACATAATTATATAAAAAAAATTAATTAGTATCATCTATACTAGAATCAGTCTAATTACACAAATATGTTTATTTATTTTTAACAAATACATTCTTTTTTCAATTAAAAAGTAAAATATCTATAAAAAAATAGATTTCTATCATATCACATCTTAATTTTAGGTCATATGCTTTTTTGGAAGATATGAATTCTTATATGAAATATAGGTTAACTTCCGCATAGAATTATAGATATATGAAATCTAGATATTAGGCTTTTAAGTACTTTTTAATTTTATATACGACCAGTATTATCCAGTTTGGTTATTAATTCATCCGTACGTTAATTTGCTATTAATTTTTATATTTTTTCTTTATAAGTACAAACAGTTAAAACGGCACAAAACCACGGTTGAACCATCAAATTACATACCACTAAACATTTCGATATTGTGTCTGGTACGGTCATGCAAACATTTCTTTTAAGAGGTATGTACTCCATTTCAAAAGTGGAGAATCCCAAATTATTCACTTTTCATAAATATAGCGAACTACGATGATATATTAACCGTAAAAGGGCATACATTTGTATGCATGACTGTCTCATATGCCATGTTGACATTATTAAGTATGGTGTGTCCATACTTCTTATCGGTCAACCATATCATAGTGTACTTTACCATCAAAATAGATGAAGTTCATATAATTTTAGTTCAATTTACAAGAAGAATCTAAAAGACCAAATCTAGACATCAAATTAAATATACAATGCAAACCTATCCTCCCCTAATATGTTACGCTCCATATTGTGATTATATTTTTTCAGTTACATAATTATGTAAAAAAAACTAATCAGTATTATCTACACTAGCATTAGTTTAATTACAACAAATATTTTATTTATTTTAAACAAATACATTCTTTTTCAATTAATAAGTAAAATATCTATAAAAAAAATAGAATTGTATCATATCACATCTTAACTTTAGGTTATATACTTTTTTGAAGATATAAATTCTTATATGAAATATAGGTTAACTTACGTATATAATTATATATATATATATGAAGTCTAGATGTTAGGCTTTTAAGTACTTTTTAATTCTATATACGACCAGTATTATTTTGTTTGATTATTAATTCATTTGTACGTTATTTTGCCATTAATTGTTGTATATAGTTTTTCTTTATTATTACAAAAAGTTGAAGCGACACAAAACCACAGTTGAACAATCAAACTTCACACCACTAAGCTTTCCAATATCGTAGCTGGTACAGTCATTAAAACATTTCTTTTAAGATGTATGTACTCCATTTCAAATGTGGAGAATCCCAAAATATTCACTTTTCATAAATACAGCGAACTACGGTGATATGTTAACTGTACAAAGGCATGCAACTATATGCATAACATTCTCATACGCCATGTGTGGGGACATTATTAATTACCGTGCGTCCATACTTCTTATCGGTTAAACATATCATTGTTTACTTTAGCACCAAAATAGATGACGTTCATATCATTTTAGTTCGATTTACAAGACGAATCTAAAAGAACAAATCTAGACATCAAATTAAATATACAATGCAAACCTATCCTCAATTAATATGTTAGCCTACATATTGTGATTATATTTTTTCAGTTACATAATTATATAAAGAAAATTTAATCAGTATTATCTACACTAGCATTAGTCTAATACGCAAATTGGTTTATTTATTTTTAAAAAATACATTCTTTTTTCAATTAATAAGTAAAATACATATAAAAATAGAATTGTATCATATCACATGTTAATTTTAGGTTATATACTTTTTTGAAGATTTGAATTCTTATATGAAATATAGGTTAACTTAGGCATATAATTATATATATATATGAAGTCTAGCTGTTAGGGTTTTAAGTACTTTTTAATTCTATATACGACCATTATTATTTGGTTTGATTATGAATTCTTATGTATGTTATTTTGCTATTAATTATTGTATATAATTTTTCTTTATTATTAAAAATAGTTGAAGCGACACAAAACCACGGTTGAACCATCAAATTTCACACCACTAAACTTTCTGATATCGTGGCTGGTACAGTCATGAAAACATTTCTGTTAAAATGTATGTACTCCATTTCAAATGTGGAGAATCCCAAAATATTCACTTTTCATAAATATAGCGAACTACGGTGATATGTTAACCGTAAAAGGGCATGCAGATGTATGCATGACTGTCTCATACGCCATGTGTGGGGACATTATTAATTATCGTGCGTCCATACTTCTTATCGGTCAATCATATCATTGTGTACTTTAGCACCAAAATAGATGACGTTAATATCATTTTTAGTTCGATTTATAAGACGAATCTAAAAGAAAAAATCAAGACATCGAATTAAATATACAATGCAAACCTATCCTCAATTAATATGTTAGCCTACATATTGTGATTATATTTTTTCAGTTACATAATTATATAAAGAAAATTTAATCAGTATTATCTACACTAGCATCAGTCTAATTACACAAATTAGTTTATTTATTTTTTAAAAAATACATTCTTTTCTCAATTAATAAGTAAAATATCTATAAAAAACAGAATTGTATCATATCACATCTTAATTTTAGGTTATATACTTTTTTGAAGATATGAATTCTTATATAAAATATATGTTAAGTTACGCATATAATTATATATATATGAAGTCTAGATGTTAGGCTTTTTAAGTACTTTTCAATTCTAGATACGACTAGTATTATTTGGTTTGATTATTAATTCATCCGTACGTTATTTTGCTATTAAATGTTGTATATATTTTTTCTTTATTATTTCAGATAGTTGAAGCGTTACAAAAACACAGTTGAACCATCAAATTTCATACCACTAAACAGTCCAATATTGTGGCATGTACGGTAATGAAAACATTTCTTTTAAGAGGTATGTACTCAATTTCAATGGTGGAGAATCCCAAAATATTCACTTTTCATAAATATGGCGAACTACGATGATATGTTAACCATAAAACGGCATGCAACTGTATGCATGACTGTCTCATACGCCATGTGTGGGGACATTATTAATTATCGTGCGTCCATACTTCTTATCGGTCAACCATATCATTGTGTACATTACCACCAAAATAAATTAAGTTCATATCATTTTATTTGATTTACAAGACGAATCTAAAATAAAAAATCTAGACATCAAATTAAATATACAATGCAAACCTATCCTCAATTAATATGTTAGCCTCTATATTGTGATTATATTTTTTCAGCTACATAATTATATAAAAAAACATTTAATCAGTATTATCTACACTTGCATCACTCTAATTACACAAATTAGTTTATCTATTTTTAACAAATAAAATCTTTTTTCAATTAATAAGTAAAATATCTATAAAAATAGAATTTTATCATATCACATCTTAATTTTAGGGTATAAACTTTTTTGAAGCTATGAATTCTTATATGAAATATAGCTTAAGTTTCGCATATATTTATATATATATATATAAATAAATAAAGTCTAGATGTTAGGCTTTTTAAGTACTTTTTAATTTTATATACGACAAGTATTATTTGGTTTGATTATTAATTCATCCGTACGTTATTTTGCTATTAATTGTTGTATATATATTTTCTTTATTATTACAAAAAGTTGAAGCGACACAAAACCACGGTTCAACCACCAAATTTCACACCACTAAACTTTCCGATATTGTGGTCGGTAAGGTCAAAAAAAAATTTCTTTTAAGAGGTATGTACTCCATTTCAAATGTGGAGAATCCCAAAATATTCACTTTTCATAAATATAGCAAAGTACGGTGACATGTTAACCATAAAAGGGCATGCAGCTGTATGCATGACTGTCTCATACGCCATGTGTGGGGACATTATTTATTATCGTGCGTCCATATTTCTTATCGGTCAACCATATCTTTGTATACTTTACCACCAAAATAGATGAAGTTCATATCATTTCAGTTCGATTTACAAGACGACTCTAAAAGAACAAATCTAGACATCAAATTAAATATACAAGGTAAACCTATCCTCAATTAATATGTTGGCCTCCATATTGTGATTATATTTTTTCAGTTACATAATTATATAAAAAAAATATAATCAGTATTATCTACACTAGCGTCAGTCTAATTATACAAATTAGTTGATTTATTTTTAACAAATGAAATCTTTTTTCGGTTAATAGGTAAAATATCTATAAAAAATAGAATTTTATTATATCACATCTTAATTTTCGATTATATACTTTTTTGAAGATATAAATTCATATATGAAAGATAGATAAACTTACACATATAATTATATATATATGAAGTCTAGATGTTAGGCTTTTTTAGTACTTTTTAATTCTAGATGCGACTAGTATTATTTTGTTTGATTATTAATTCATCCGTAAGTTATTTTGCTATTAATTGTTGTATATATATTTTCTTTATTATTACAAACAGTTGAATCGACACAAAACCACAGTTCAACCACCAAATTTCACACCACTAAACTTTCCGATATTGTGGCCGGTATAGTCATGAAAATATTTCTTTTAAGAGGTATGTACTCAGTTTCAATTGTGGAGAATCCCAAAATATTCACTTTTCATAAATATAGCGAACTACGATGATATGTTAACCGTAAGAGGGCATGCACCTGTATGCATGACTGTCTCATACGCCGTGTGTGGGGACATTATTAATTATCGTGCATCTATAGTTCTTATCGGTCAACCATATCATTGTGTACTTTACCACCAAAATAGATGAAGTTCATATCATTTTAGTTTGATTTACGAGACGAATCTAAAAGAACAAATCTAGACATCAAATTAAATATACAATGCAAACCTATCCTCAATTAATATATTAGCCTCTATATTGTGATTATATTTTTTCAGCTACATAATTATATAAAAAACATTTAACCAGTATTATCTACACTTGCATCAGTCTAATTACACAAATTAGTTTATTTATTTTTAACAAATAAAATCTTTTTTCAATTAATAAGTAAAATATCTATAAACATAGAATTTTAGCATATCACATCTTAATTTTAGGTTATATACTTTTTTGAAGCTATGAATTCTTATATGAAATATATGTTAACTTTCGCATATATTTATATATATATATATAGATGAAGTCTAGATGTTAGGCTTTTTAAGTACTTTTTAATTTTATATACGACAAGTATTATTTGGTTTGATTATTAATTCATCCGTACGTTATTTTGCTATTAATTGTTGTATATATATTTTCTTTATTATTACAAAAGGTTGAAGCGACACAAAACCACGGTTCAACCACCAAATTTCACACCACTAAACTTTCCGATATTGTGGTCGGTAAGGTCAAAAAAAATTTCTTTTAAGAGGTATGTACTCCATTTCAAATGTGGAGAATCCCAAAATATTCGGTTTTCTTAAATATAGCGAACTACGATGATATGTTAACCATAAAAGGGCATGCAGCTGTATGCATGACTGTCTCATACGCCATGTGTGGGGACATTATTTATTATCGTGCGTCCATATTTCTTATCGGTCAACCATATCTTTGTATACTTTACCACCAAAATAGATGAAGTTCATATCATTTTAGTTTGATTTACAAGATGAATCTAAAAGAACAAATCTAGACATCAAATTAAATATACAATGCAAACCTATCCTCAATCAATATGTTAGCCTCCTTATTGTGATTATATTTTTTCAGTTACATAATTATATAAAAAAAATTTAATCAATATTAGCTACACTTGCATCAGTCTAATTACACAAATTAGTTTATTTATTTTTAACAAATAAAATCTTTTTTCAGTTAATAAGTAAAATATCTATAAAAAATAGAATTGTATCATATCACATCTTAATTTTAGGTTATATACTTTTTTGAAGATACAAATTCATATATGAAAGATAGATAAACTTACGCATATAATTATATATATATGAAGTCTAGAAGTTAGGCTTTTTAAGTACTTTTTAATTCTAGATACGACTAGTATTATGTGGTTTGATTATTAATTCATCCGTACGTTAATTTGCTATTAATTGTTGTATATATTTTATCTATATTATTAAAAACAGTTGAAGCGACACAAAACCACGGTTGAACCATTAAATTTCATACCACTAAACTTTCCGATATTGTGGCCGGTACGGTCATGAAAACATTTCTTTTAAGAGGTATGTACCCAATTTCAATTGTGGAGAATCCCAAAATATTCACTTTCCATAAATATAGCGAACTACGATGATATGTTAACCGTAAATGGGCATGCAACTGTATGCATGACTGTCTCATACGCCATGTGTGGGGACATTATTAATTACCGTGCATCCATACTTCTTATCGGTCAACCATATCGTTGTGTACTTTACCACCAAAATAGATGAAGTTCATATCATTTTAGTTCGATTTACAAGGGGAATCGAAAAGAACAAATCTAGACATCAAATGAAAAATACAATGTAAACCTATACTCAATTAATATGTTAGCCTCCATATTGTGATTATATTTTTTCAGTTACATAATTATATAAAAAAATTTAATCTGTATTATCTACACTACCATCAGAATAATTACTTAAATTAGTTTATTTATTTTTAACAAATAAAATATTTTTTCGATTAATAAGTAAAATATCAATAAAAATAGAATTGTATCATATCACATCTTAATTTTAGGTTATATACTTTTTTGAAGATATAAATTTGTATATGAAAGATAGATTAACTGACGCATATAATTATATATATATATATATGAAATCTGGATGTTAGGATTTTTAAGTACTTTTTAATTCTATATACGAGCAGTATCATTTGGTTTGATTATTAATTCACCCGTACGTTATTTTGCTATTGATTGTTGTATATACTTTATCTATATTATTACAAACAGTTGAAGCGACACAAAACCACGGTTGAACCATCAAATTTCATACCACTAAACTTTCTGATATTGTGGCCGGTACGGTCATGAAATCATTTCTTTGAAGAGGTATGTACCCAATTTACAATGTGGTGAATCCCAAAATATTAACTTTTCATAAATATAGCAAACTACCGTGATATCTTAATCATAAAGGGCATGCAGCTATATACATGACTGTCTCATATACCATGTCTGGGGACATTATTAATTATCGTGTGTCCATACTTCTTAACGGTCAACCATGTCATTGTGTACTTTACCACAAAAATAGATGAAGTTCATATCATCTTAGTTTAATTTACAAGACGAATCTTAAAGCACAAATCTAGACATCAAATTAAATATACAATGCAAACCTAATTAAATATGTTAGCCTCCATATTGTGCTTATATTTTTCAGTTACATAATTAAATAAATAAAATTTAATCAGCATTATCTAAACTAGCATCAGTCTAATTACACAAATTAGTTTATTTATTTTTAACAAATAAAATCTGTTTTCAATTCATAAGTAAAATATCTATAAAAAATAGAATTGTATCATATAACATCTTAATTTTACTTTATATACTTTTTTGAAGATATGAATTCGTATATGAAAGATAGTTTAAAATACACATATAATTATATATATATATATATATATATATGAAATCTAGATGTTAGGCTTTTTAAGTACTTTTTAATTCTATATACGACCAGTATTATTTGATTTAAATATTAATTCATCCGTACGTTATTTTGTTATTAATTGTTGTATATATTTTCGTTATTATTACAAATAGTTGAAGCAACACAAAACCACGGTTGAACCATCAAATTTCACACCACTAAACATTCCAATAACGTGGTCGGTACGGTCATGAAAACATTTCTCTTAGGAGGTGAGTAATCCATTTCAAATGTGGAGAATCCCAAAATATTCACTTTTCATAAATATAGCGAACTACGGTGATATGTTAACCGTAAAAGGGCATGCAACTGTATGCATGACTTTCTCATATGCCATGTGTGGGGACATTATTAATTACCGTGCGTCCAAACTTCTTATAGGTCAACCATATCATTGTGTACTTTACCACCAAAATAGATGAAGTTCATATCATTTTAGTTCGATTTACAAGACGAATCTAAAAGAATAAATCTAGACATCCAATTAAATATACAATGTAAACCTATCCTCAATTAAAATGTTAGCCTCCATATTGTGATTATATTTTTTCAGTTACATAATTATATAAAAAATTTAATTAGTATTATCTAAACTAGAATTAGTCTAATTACACAAATTAGTTTATTTATTTTTTAATAATAAAATATTTTTTCAATATCTATAAAAAATAGAGTTGTATCATATCGCATCTTAATTTTAGGTTATATACTTTTTTGAAGATATAAATGCGTATATGAAAGATAGGTTAACTTACGCGTATTATATATATATGAAGTCTAGATGCTAGGCTTTTTAAGTACTTTTTAATTTTATATACGACCAGTATTATTTGGTTTGATTATTAATTCATCCATAGGTTATTTTGCTATTATTTGTTGTCTATATTTTTTCTTTATTATTACAAACATTTAAAGCTAGATAAAACCACGGTTGAACAATCAAATTTCAAACCCCTAAACTTTTCGATATTGTTGCCAGTACGGTCATGAAAACATTTCTTTTAAGAGGTATGTAATTAATTTAAAATGTTGAGAATCCCAAAATATTAACTTTTCATAAATATAGCAAACTACGATGATATGTTAACCCTAAAAGGGCATGCAGCTGTATGCATGACTATCTCATACGCCATGTGTGGGGACATTATTAGTTACCGCACGTCCATACTTCTTATCGGTCAACCATGTCATCTTGTACTTTACCACAAAAATAGATGAAGTTCATATCATTTCAGTTCGATTTATAGGACAAATCTAAAAGAACAAATCTAGACATCAAATTAAATATACAATGTAAACCTATCCGCAATTAATAGGTTAGCCTCCATATTGTGATTATATTTTTCAGTTACATAATTATATAAAAAAAATTTAATCAGTATTATCTACACTAGCAACAGTCTAATTACACAAATAAGTTTATTTATTTTTAACAAATACAATCTTTTTTCAATTAAAAAGTAAAATATCTATAAAAAAATAGAATTGTATGATATCACATCTTAATTTTAGGTAATATACTTTTTTGAAGATCTGAATTCTTATATGAAAGATAGGTTAACTTACGCATATAATTATATATATGAAGTCTAGATTTTAGGCTTTTTAAGTACGGTTTAATTCTATATACGACCAGAATTATTTTGTTTGATTATTAATTTATCCGTATGTTATTTTGCTATTAATTGTTGTATATATTTTTTCTTTATTATTACAAATAGTTGAAGCTACACAAAACCACGGTTGAAATATCAAATTTCGTACCAAAATTTTTTCTAATATTGTGGTCGGTACGATCATGAAAACATTTCTTTAAAGAGGTATGTACTCCATTTCAAATGTGGAGAGTCCCAAACTATTCACTTTTCATAAATATAGCGAACTATGGTGATATGTTAACCGTAAAAGGGCATGCAGCTATATGGATGACTTTCTCATACGCCATGTGTGGGGACATTATTAATTACCGTGCGTCCATACTTCTTATCGATCAATCATATAATTGTGCAGTTTACCACCAAAATAGATGAAGTTCATATTAGTTTAGTTCCATATACAAGACGAATATAAAAGAACAAATCTAGACCTCAAATTAAATATACAATGTAAACCTATCCACAATTAATATGTTAACCTCCATATTGCAATTATATTTTTTAAGTTACATAATTATATTAAAAAATATAATCAGTATTATCTATACTAGCATCAGTCTAGTTACACAAACTAGTTTATTTACTTTTAAGAAATAGATTCTTTTTCAATTAATAAGTAAAATATTTATAAAAAATAGAATTGTATCATATCACATCTTCATTTTAGGTTATATATTTTTTTGACGATATAAATTCTTATATGAAATATAGGTTAACTTACGAATATAAGTATATATATGTGATGTCTAGATGTTAGCCTTTTTAAATACTTTTTAATTCAATAACGACAAGTATTATTTGGTTTGATTATTAATTCATCCGTACGTTAATTTACTATTAATTATTGTATATATTTTTTCTTTATTATTACAAATAGTTGTAGCGACACAAAACCACGGTTGAACCATCAAATTTCGTACTACAAGACTTTACGATATTGTGGCCGATAAGGTTATGAATACATTTCATTTAAGAGGTATGTACTCAATTTCAAATGTGGAGAATCCCAAAATATTCACTTTTCATAAATATAACGAACTACGGTGATATGTTAACCGTTAAAGGGCATATAGTTATATGTATTAATGTCTCATACGCCATGTGTGATCACATTATTAATTACCGTGTGTCCATACTTCTTATCGGTCAACTATATCATTGTGTACTTTACCTCCAAAATAGATGAAGGTCATATCATTTTAGTTCGATTAACAGGACGAATCTAAAAGAACAAATCTAGACATCAAATTAAATATACAAGGCAAACCTATCCTCAATTAATATGTAAACCTCCATATTGTAATTATAATTTTTAAGTAACATAATTATATAAAAAAATTTAATCTGTATTATCTACACTACCATCAGAATAATTACTTAAATTAGTTTATTTATTTTTAACAAATACATTCTTTTTTCAATTAAAACGTAAAATATCTATAAAAATAGAATTGTATCTTATCACATTTAAATTTTACGTTATATACTTTTTTGAAGATCTGAATTCTTATATGCAATATAAGTTTACTTACGCAATTATACAGATATCAAGTCTTGATGTTATGCTTTTTAGTACTTTTTAATTCTATATACGACTAGTACTATCCAGGGTGATCATTAATTCATCTGTACGCTATTTTACTATTAATTGTCATATGTAGTTTTTATTTAATATTACAAACAGTTGAAGGGACACAAAACCATAGTTGAACCATCTAATCTCATACCACTAAAGTCTCTAATATTGTGGCCTGTACGGTCATGAAAACATTTCTTTTATAAGGTATGTACTCCATTTCAATAGTCGACAATCAAAAAAATTTCACTCTTCATAAATATAACGAACTATGGTGATATGTTAACCGTAAAAGACATGCTGCTTTATGCATGACTGCCTCATACGCCATGTGTGGGACATTGTTAATTACCGTGCGTCCATACTTCTTATTGGTCAACCATATCATTGTGTACTTTACCACCAAAATAGATGAAGTTAATATCATTTTTGTTCGATTTACAAGACAAATCTAAAAGAACAAATCTAGACATCAAATTCAATGTACAATGCAAACATATCTTCAATTAATATGTTAGCCTCCATATTGTGATTATACTTTTTCAGTTACATAATTATATAAAAAAATTTAATCAGTATTATCTACACTAGCAACAGTCTAATTACACAAATAAGTTTATTTATTTTTAACAAATACATTCTTTTTTCAATTAAAACGTAAAATATCTAGAAAAATAGAATTGTATCATATCATATCTAAATTTTAGGTTATATACTTTTTTTAAGATCTGAATTCTTATATGGAGTATAAGTTTACTTACGCATTATACATATATCCAGTCTATATGTTAGGCGTTTTAGTACTTTTTAATTCTATATACCACCACTACTATCCAGGTTGATCATTAATTCATCTGTACGCTATTTTGCTATTATTTGTCATATGTAGTTTTTATTTAATATTAGAAATAGTTGAAGGGACACAAAACCACAGTTGAACCATCAAATTTCATACCACTAAAGTTTCCGATATTGTGGCCGGTACAGTCATGAAAACATTACTTTTAAGAGGTATGTACTCCATTTCAATAGTGGAGAATCTAAAATTATTTACTTTTCATAAATATATCGAACTACGGTGATATATTAACTGTAAAAGGGCTTGCAGATGTATGCATGAGTGTCTCATACGCCATGTGTAGGGACATTATTAATTACCTTGCGTCCATACTTCTTATCGGTCAACCATATCATTGTGTACTTTATTACAAAAATAGATGAAGTTAATATCATTTTTGTTCGATTTACAAGACGAATCTAAAAGAACAAATCTAGACATCAAATTCAATGTAGAATGCAAACCTATCCTCAATTAATATGTTAGCTTCCATATTGTGATTATACTTTTTTCAGTTACATAATTATATAAAAGAATTTAATCAGTATTATCTACACTAGCAAAAGTCTAATTACACAAATAAGTTTATTTATTTTTAACAAATACAATCTTTTTTAAATTAAAAAGTAAAAGATCTATAAAAAAATAGAATTGTATCATATCACATCTTAATTTTAGGTTATATACTTTTCTGAAGATCTGAATTCTTATATGCAATATAAGTTTACTTACGCAATTATACATATATCAAGTCTTGATGTTAGGCTTTTTAGTACTTTTTAATTCTATATACGACCACTACTATCCAGGTTGATCATTAATTCATCTGTACGCTATTTTGCTATTATTTGTCATATGTCGTTTTTATTTAATATTACAAACAGTTGAAGGGACACAAAACCACTGTTGAACCATCAAATTTCATACCTCTAAAGTTTCCGATATTGTGGTCGGTACGGTCATGAAAACATTACTTTTAAGAGGTATGTACTCCATTTCAATAGTGGAGAATCGAAAATTATTTACCTTTCATAAATATATCGAACTACGGTGATATATTAACTGTAACGGGGCATGCAGATGTATGCATGACTGTCTCATACGCAATGTGTAGGGACATTATTAATTACCGTGCGTCCATACTTCTTATCGGTCAACCATATCATTGTGTACTATACCACCAACATAGATAAACTTAATATCATTTTTGTTCGATTTACAAGACGAATCTAAAAGAACAAATCTAGACATCAAATTCAATGTACAATGCAAACCTATCCTCAATTAATATATTAGCCTCCATATTGTTATTATACTTTTTTCAGTTACATAATTATATAAAAAAAAATTAATCATATTATCTACACTANAAACAAATTGAACAATATTATCTACACTAACATCATTCCATTTACTCAAATAAGTTTATTTATTTTTAACTACTACATTGTTTTTTCTATTAAGAAATAAAATATCTATAAAAAATAGAATTGTATCTTATCACAACTTAATTTTAAGATATATAATTTTTTGAAGATATGAATTCTTAAATGAATTATAAGTTTAGTTACGCATATAATTATAGAGATATGACGTCTAGATTTTAGGATTTTAAACTACTTTTTAATTCTACACACGTCTAGTATTATCCGGTTTGATCATTAATTCTCCGTAAATTATTTTTCTATTAATTTTCTTATATATATTTTTTATTATTAGAACTAGTTGAAAGGGTAGAAAAGCACGGTTGAACCATCAAATTTCATACCCCTAACCTTTCCAATACTGTGGACGGTTCGGATATGAAAACATTGCATTTAAGAGGTATGTACTGCATTTCAAAAGTGGGGAATCCCATATTATTCACTTTTCTTAAAATATAGCCGACTATGGTGAGACGTTAACCGTAAGAGGGCATGCAGCTGTATGCATGACTGAGTCATATGCCATGTTTGGGAACATTATTGATTAGGGTGCGTCCATATTTCTTATAGATCAACTTTATCATTGTGTTCTTTACCACAAAATATATGAATTTCATATTATTTTAGTTCGGTTTACATGACGAATCTAAAAGAACAAAACTGGACATCAAATTAAATACACAATGCAAACCTATCCTTAATTAATATGTTAGCCTCCATATTGTGATTATATTTTTTCAGTTACATAATTACAAAAAAAATTAAACAATATTACCTACACTCACATAAGTCTAATTACTCAAATAAGTTCATTTATTATTAACAAATTCATTCTTTTATCAATTAAAAAATAAAATATCTATACAAAATAGAATTCTATCTTATCACAACTTAATTTTAGGTTATATACTTTTTTGAAGATATGAATTATTAAATGAAATATAGTTTTAGTTACACATATAATTATAGATATATGAAGTCTAGATTTTAGGATTTTAAACTACTTTTTAATCCTATACACGACTAGCATTATCCGGTTTGATTATTAGTTCATGCATAAATTAATTTGCTGCTAATTGTCATATTTATATTTTCTTTATAATTAGAACCAGTTGGATGGGTACAAAAGCACGGATGAACCAGCAAATGTCATACCACTAAACTTTCGAATATTATAGACGGTGCGGTTATGATAACATTGCATTTAAGACGTATGTACTCCATTTCAAAAGTGGGGAATCCCACATTATACACTTTTCATAAAATATAGCCGACTACAGTGAGACGTTAACCGTAAGAGGGCATGCAGCTATATGCATGACTGTCTCATACGCCATGTGTGGGAACATTATTGATTAGGGTGCGTCCATACTTTTTATAGGTCAACCTTATCATTGTGTTCTTTACCACAAAAATATATGAATTTCAGATTATTTTAGTTCGGTTTACTTGACGAATTTAAAAGAACAAAACTAGACATCAAATTAAATATACAATGCAAACCAATCCTCAATTAATATTCTAGCCTCCATATTGTGATTATATTTTTTCATTTACATAATTACAAAAAAAATTAAACAATATTATCTACACTAACATAAGTCTAATTACTCAAATAAGTTCATTTATTATTAATAAATTTATTCTTTTATCATTTGAAAAATAAAATATCTATACAAAATAGAATTGTATCGTATCACAACTTAATTTTTGGTTATATACTTTTTTGAAGATATGAATTTTTAAATGAAATAAAGTTTTACTTACCCATATAATTATAGATATATGAAGTCTAGATTTTAGGGTTGTAAACTAGTTTTTAATTCTATACGACTAGTATTATCCGTTTTGATTATTAGTTCATCCGTAGATTATTTTGTTATTAATTGTCATAGTTTGAAAGGGTACAAAAGCACGGTTGAACCATCAAATGTCATACCATTAAACTTTCCAATATTATAGATGGTACGGTTATGAAAACATTTCATTTAAGAGGTATGTACTACATTTCAAAAAGGGGGAATCCCATATTATTCACTTTTCATAAAATATAGCGGACAACGGTGAGACATTAACCGTAAGAGGGTATGCATCTGTATGCATGACTGTATGAGTGATACGCCATGTGTGGGAATATTATTGACTAGGGTGCGTCAATACTTCTTATAGGTCAACCTTATAATTGTGTTCTTTACCACAAATATATATGAATTTCATACTATATTAGTTCGATTTTCTTGACGAATCTAAAAGAAAAAAACTAGACATCAAACTAAATATACAATGCAAACCTATCCTCAATTAATATGCTAGCCTCCGTATTGTGATTATATTTTTTAAGTTACATAATTATAAAAAAAAATTAAATAATATTATCTACACTAACATCCGTCTCTTTAGTCAAATAAGTTCATTTATTATTAACAAATTCATTGTTTAATCAATTAAAAAATAAAGTACCTGTAAAAAATAGAATTGTATCTGATCACAACTTAATTTAAGGTTATATACTTTTTTGAAGATATGAATTCTTAAATGAAATATAGTTTTACTTACGCATATAATTATAGATATATGAAGTCTACATTTTAGGGTTGTAAACTACTTTTTAATTCTATACACGACTAGTATTATCCGGTTTGATTATTAGTTCATCCGTAGATTATTTTCCTATTAGAACAAGTTGAAAGGGTACAATAGCACGGTTGAACCATCAAATGTCAGTTACATAATTATAAAACAAATTGAACAATATTATCTATAGTAACTTCAGTCCATTTACTCAAATAAGTTTATTTATTTTTAACAACTACATTGTTTTTTCTATTAAGAAATAAAATATCTATAAAAAATAGAATTGTATCTTATCACAACTTAATTTTAAGATATATAATTTTTTGAAGATATGAATTCTTAAATGAATTATAAGTTTAGTTACGCATATAATTATAGAGATATGACGTCTAGATTTTAGGATTTTAAACTACTTTTTAATTCTACACACGTCTAGTATTATCCGGTTTGATCATTAATTCTCCGTAAATTATTTTTCTATTAATT
>QMEG01002001.1:84191-102243 GCA_010665285.1 Linum bienne | reverse complement strand
GCCAACTACGGTGAGACGTTAACCTTAAAAGGGCATGCAGATGTATGCATGACTATCTCATACACCATGTGTGGGAATATTATTAATTGCCATGCGTATATACTTCTTATCGGTCAACCTCATCATTATGTGTACTTTACCACCAGAATATATAAAGTTCATATAATTTTAGTTGGATTTACTAGACGAATCTGAAAGAAGAGATCTAGACATCAAATTAAATATACAACGCAAACCTATCCTCAATGAATATGTTAGGCTCGATATTGTGATTATATTTTTTATGTTTCATAAATAGATAAAAGAATTTGCAAACAGTATTATCTAAATTAATATCAGTGTAATTAAACAAATAAGTTTATTTATTTTTAATAAATTTATTCTTTTTTCAATTAATAATTAAAATATCATTAAAAATTAAAATTGTATGATATCACATCTTAATTTTAGGTTATATTCTTTTTTTAAGATATAAATTCTTATAGGAAATATAGTGCAACTTACGCATATAATTATGGATATATGAAGTGTAAATTTTATAATTTTTTAACTACTTTTTAATTCTAGATACAACTAGTATTATCCGATTTGATTATTAATTCATCCGTACGTTATTTGTCTATTACTTGGTATATATATATATATTATTTATTATTACAACTAGTTTAAATGGTAACAAAACCACGGTTGAACCATCAAATTTCATAACACTATACTTTCCAATATTGTGGTCGGTACGGTTACGAAAACATTGCTTTAAACTGATATGAACTCCATTTCAAAAGTGGAGAATCGTAAATTGTTCACTTTTCATAAATATAGCCAACTACGGGAAGACGTTAACCGTAAAACGGCATGCAGATGTATGTATGACTATATCATACGCTATGTGTGGGAACATTATTAATTACCATGGATCCATATTTCTGATCGGTCAACCTCATCATTGTACTTTACCACCAGAATATATGAAGTTCATATCATCTTAGTTGGATTTACTTGACGAATCTAAAAGAAGAAATCTAGACATCAAATTAAATATACAATGCAAACCTATCCTCAATTACTATGTTAGGCTCAATATTGTGATTATGCTTTTTCTGTTTTATATTTGCAAACAGTATTATCTTAATTAACATCACTCTGATGAAACAAATAAGTTTATTTCTTTTTAATTTTCATTTAAGAATTCATATCTTCAAAAAGGTATATATCTTATAATTAAGTCGTGGTACGATACAATTCTATTTTTTATAGTTATTTTTATATTTTAATAGAAAAAACAATGTATTTGTTATAAATAATTAAACTTATTTGAATAATTGAACTGATGTTAGTGTGGATAGTATTGTTTAATATGTTTTATAATTATATAACTGAAAAAATATGATCATAATATGGAGGCTAACATATTAATGGAAGATAGGTTAGCATTGTATATTTAATTGGATGTCTAGGTTTGTTCTTTTACATTCGTCAAGTAAAAAGAACTAAAATTATATTAAATTCATATATTTTGGTGGTAAAGAACGCAATGATAAGGTTGACGTATAAGAAATATGATAGCACCCCAATCAATAATGTTCCCACACATGGCGTATGAGACAGTTATGCATACTGCAACATGCCCTATTACGGTTAATGTCTCACCGTAGTTGGCTATATTTTATGAAAGTGAATAAGTTAGGGTTCCCCACTTTTCAAATGGAGGACATACCTCTTAAACGCAATGTTTTCATAACCGAACCGTCCACAGTATTGGAAAGTATAGTGGTATGAAATTCGATGGCTCAACTATGTTGTTCTATCGTTTCAACAAGTTCTAATAATAAAGAAAATATATATGACAATTAATAGCAAAATAATTTATGGAGAATTAATAATCAAACCGGATAATACTAGTTATATATAGAATTAAAAAGTAGTTTAAAATCCTAAAATCTAGACTTCATATATCTATAATTATATGCGTAAGTAAAACTATATGTCATATAAGAATTCAAATCTTTAAAAAGGTATATATCTTATAATTAAGTCGTGATACGATACAGTTCTATTTTTTATAGATATTTTATTTTTAATAGAAAAAACAATGTATTTGTTATAAATAAATAAACTTATTTGAATAATTGGACTGATGTTAGTGTAGATAATATTGATTAATATGTTTTATAATTATGTAACTGAAAAAATATGATCATAATATGGAGGCTAACATATTAATGGAGGATAGATTAGCATTGTATATTTAATTTGATGTCTAGGTTTGTTCTTTTACATTCCTCAAGTAAAACGAACTAAAATTATATTAAATTCATATATTTTGGTGGTAAACAACACAATGATAAGCTTGACCTATAAGTAATATGATTGCACCCCAATCAATAATGTTCCCACACATGGCGTATGAGACAGTTATGCATACTGCAACATGCCCTATTACGGTTAACGTCTCGCCGTAGTTTGCTATATTTTATGAAAGTGAATAAGTTAGGGTTCTCCACTTTTCAAATCGAGGGCATTCCTCTAAAATGCAAAGTTTTCATAACCGCACCGTCCACAGTATTGGAAAGTTTAGTGGTGTGAAATTTGATGGCTCAACTATATTGTTGTATCGTTTCAACAAGTTCTAATAATAAAGAAAATATATATGACAATTAATAGCAAAATAATTTACAGAGAATTAATAATCAAACCAGATTATACTGGTTATATATAGAATTAAAAAAGTAGTTCAAAATCCTAAAATCTAGACATCATATATCTATAATTATATGCGTAAGTAAAACTATATTTCATATAAGAATTCAAATCTTTAAAAAGGTATATATCTTATAATTAAGTGATACGATATAATTTTATTTTTTATAGATATTTTATTTTTTAATAGAAAAAACAATGTATTTGTTATAAATAAATAAACTTATTTGAGTAATTGGATTGATGTTAGTGGAGATAATATTGTTTAATATTTTTTATAATTATGTAACTGAAAAAATATTATCACAATATTGAGGGTAATATATTAATGGAGGATAGATTAGCATTGTATATTTAATTTGATGTCTAGGTTTGTTCTTTTAGATGAGTCAAGTAAAACGAACTAAAATGATATTAAATTCATAAATTTTTGTGGTAAAGAACACAATGATAAGGTTGACGTATAAGAAATATGGTCGCACCATAATCAATAATTTTCCCACACATGGCGTATGAGACAATCATGCATACAGCTGCATACCCTCCTACGGTTAACATCTCACCGTAGCTGGCTATAGTTTATGAAAGTGAATAAGTTAGGGTTCTCCACTTTTCAAATGGAGGACATACCTCTTAAATGCAAAGTTTTCATAACCGAACCGTCCACAGTATTGGAAAGTTTAGTGGTATGAAATTTGATTGCTCAACTATGTTGTTGTACCATTTCAACAATTTCTAATAATAAAGAAAATATATATGACAATTAATAGCAAAAAAAATTACGGAGAATTAATAATCAAACCAGATAATACTGGTTGTATATAGAATTAAAAAGTAGTTTAAAATCCTTAAATTTAGACGTCATATATCTATAATTATATGCGTAAGTAAAATTATATTTCATTTAAGAATTCATATCTTCAAAAAGGTATATATCTTATAATTAAGTTGTGATAAGATACAATTCTATTTTTTATAGATATTTTATTTTTGAATAGAAAAAACAATGTATTTGTTATAAATAAATAAACTTATTTGAGTAATTGGATTGATGTTAGTGTAGATAATATTGTTTAATATTTTTTATAATTATGTAACTGAAAAAAATATAATCACAATATGGAGGCTAACATATTAATGGAGGATAGATTAGCATTGTATATTTAATTTGATGTCTAGGTTTGTTCTCTTAGATTTGTCAAGTAAAACGAACTAAAATGATATTAAATTCATATATTTTGGTGGTAAAGATCGCAATGATAAGGTTGACGTATAAGAAATATGGTTGCACCCTAATCAATAATGTTCCCACACATGGCGTATGAGACAGTTATGCATACTGCTACATGCCCTGTTACGGTTAACGTCTCACCGTAGTTGGGTATATTTTATGAAAGTGAATAAGTTAGGGTTCTCCACTTTTCAAATGGAGGACATACCTCTTAAATGCAAAGTTTTCATAACAGAACCGTCCACAGTATTGGAAAGTTTAGTGGTATGAAATTCCATGGCTCAACTATGTTGTTGTATCGTTTCAACAAGTTTTAATAATAAAGAAAATATATATGACAATTGATTGCAAAATAATATACAAAGAATTAATTATCAAACCGGATAATACTGGTTATATATAGAATTAAAAAGTACTTTAAAATCCTAAAATCTAGACTTCATATATCTATAATTATATGCGCAAGTAAAACTATATTTCATATAAGAATTCAAATCTTTAGAAAGGTATATATCTTATAATTAAGTCGTGATACGATACAATTGTATTTTTTATAGATATTTTATTTTTAACAGAAAAAACAATGTATTTGTTATAAATAAATAAACTTATTTGAGTAATTGGATTGATGTTAGTGGAGATAATATTGTTTAATATTTTTTATAATTATGTAACTGAAAAAATATAATCACAATATGGAGGGTAACATATTAATGGACGATAGATTAGCATTGTATATTTAATTTGATGTCTAGATTTATTCTTTTAGATTAGTCAAGTAAAACGAACGAAAATGATATTAAATTCATATATTTTTGTGGTAAAGAACACAATGATAAGGATGACATATAAGAAATATGGTTGCACCCTAATCAATAATTTTCCCACACATGGCGTATGAGACAATCATGCATACAGCTGCATACCCTCCTACGGTTAACATCTCACCGTAGATGGCTATATTTTATGAAAGTGAATAAGTTAGACATCAAATTAAATATACAATGCAAACCTATCCTCAATTACTATGTTAGGCTCGATATTGTGATTATACCTTTTCTGTTTCATAATTATATAAAACAATTTGCAAACAGTATTATCTAAATTACCATCAGTCTAATTAAACAAATAAGTTTATTTATTTTTAATAAATTTATACTTTTTCAATTAATAATTAAAATATTATTAAAAAATAAAATTGTATCATATCACATCTTAATTTTAGGTTATATACTTTTTTTAAGAAATAAATTCTTATAGGAAATATAGTGCAACTTACGCATATACTTATGGATATATGAAGTCTAAATTTTAGTATTTTTAACTACTTTTTAATTCTAGATACAGCCAGTATTATCTGGTTTTATTATAGATTCAACCGTACGTTATTTTCCTATTAGTTGGTATATATATTTTTTCTTTGTTATTACAACTAGTTTAAACGGTAAAACAACCACGGTTGACCCATCAAATTTCATAACACTAAACTTTCCAATATTGTGGTCGGTACAGTTATGAAAACATTGCTTTAAACTGATATGTACGCCATTTCAAAAGTTGAGAATCCTAAATTGTTCACTTTTCGTAAATATAGCCAACTACGGTGAGACGTTAACCGTAAAAGGGCATGCAGATGTATGCATGACTATCTCATACGCCATGTGTGGGAACATTATTAATTACCATGTGTCGATACTTCTTATCGGTCAACCTCATCATTGTGTACTTTACCACCATAATATATAAAGTTCATATCATTTTAGTTGGATTTACTTGACGAATCTAAAAGAAGAAATATAGACATCAAATTAAATATACAATGCAAACCTATCCTCAATTACTATGTTAGGCTCAATATCGTGACTATATCTTTTCTGTTTCATAATTATATGAAACAATTTGCAAACAGTATTATCTAAATTAACATCAGTCTAATTAAACAAATAAGTTTATTTATTTTTAATAAATTTATACTTTTTTCAATTAATAATTAAAATATAATTAAAAAATAAAATTGTATCATATCACATCTAAATTTTAGGTTATATACTTTTTTTAAGATATGAATTCTTATAGGAAATATAATGCAACTTACGCATATAATTATGGATATATGGAGTCTAAATTTTAGGATTTTTTACTACTTTTTAATTCTAGATACAACTAGTATTATCCGATTTGATTAGTAATTCATCCGTACGTTATTTGTCTATTAGTTGGTATATATATTTTTTCTTTATTATTACAACTAGTTTAAACGGTAACAAAACCACGGTTGAACCATCTAATTTCATAACACTAAACTTTCCAATATTGTGGCCGATACGAATATGAAAACATTGCTTTAAACTGATATGTACTCCATTTCAAAAGTGGAGAATCCTAAATTGTTAAGTTTTTGTAAATATAGCCAACTACGGTGAGACGTTAACCGTAAAACGGCATGCAGATGTATGCATGACTATCTCATACGCCATGTGTGGGAACATTATTAATTACCATGCGTCGATACTTCTTATCGGTCAACCTCATCATTGTGTACTTTACCACCATAATATATAAAGTTCATATCATTTTAGTTGGATTTACTTGACGAATCTAAAAGAAGAAATATAGACATCAAATTAAATATACAATGCAAACCTATCCTCAATTACTATGTTAGGCTCAATATCGTGACTATATCTTTTCTGTTTCATAATTATATGAAACAATTTGCAAACAGTATTATCTAAATTAACATCAGTCTAATTAAACAAATAAGTTTATTTATTTTTAATAAATTTATACTTTTTTCAATTAATAATTAAAATATAATTAAAAAATAAAATTGTATCATATCACATCTAAATTTTAGGTTATATACTTTTTTTAAGATATGAATTCTTATAGGAAATATAATGCAACTTACGCATATAATTATGGATATATGGAGTCTAAATTTTAGGATTTTTTACTACTTTTTAATTCTAGATACAACTAGTATTATCCGATTTGATTAGTAATTCATCCGTACGTTATTTGTCTATTAGTTGGTATATATATTTTTTCTTTATTATTACAACTAGTTTAAACGGTAACAAAACCACGGTTGAACCATCTAATTTCATAACACTAAACTTTCCAATATTGTGGCCGGTACGAATATGAAAACATTGCTTTAAACTGATATGTACTCCATTTCAAAAGTGGAGAATCCTAAATTGTTAAGTTTTTGTAAATATAGCCAACTACGGTGAGACGTTAACCGTAAAACGGCATGCAGATGTATGCATGACTATCTCATACGCCATGTGTGGGAACATTATTAATTACCATGCGTCGATACTTCTTATCGGTCAACCTCATCATTGTGTACTTTACCACCATAATATATAAAGTTCATATCATTTTAGTTGGATTTACTTGACGAATCTAAAAGAAGAAATATAGACATCAAATTAAATATACAATGCAAACCTATCCTCAATTACTATGTTAGGCTCAATATCGTGACTATATCTTTTCTGTTTCATAATTATATGAAACAATTTGCAAACAGTATTATCTAAATTAACATCAGTCTAATTAAACAAATAAGTTTATTTATTTTTAATAAATTTATACTTTTTTCAATTAATAATTAAAATATAATTAAAAAATAAAATTGTATCATATCACATCTAAATTTTAGGTTATATACTTTTTTTAAGATATGAATTCTTATAGGAAATATAATGCAACTTACGCATATAATTATGGATATATGGAGTCTAAATTTTAGGATTTTTTACTACTTTTTAATTCTAGATACAACTAGTATTATCCGATTTGATTAGTAATTCATCCGTACGTTATTTGTCTATTAGTTGGTATATATATTTTTTCTTTATTATTACAACTAGTTTAAACGGTAACAAAACCACGGTTGAACCATCTAATTTCATAACACTAAACTTTCCAATATTGTGGCCGGTACGAATATGAAAACATTGCTTTAAACTGATATGTACTCCATTTCAAAAGTGGAGAATCCTAAATTGTTAAGTTTTTGTAAATATAGCCAACTACGGTGAGACGTTAACCGTAAAACGGCATGCAGATGTATGCATGACTATCTCATACGCCATGTGTGGGAACATTATTAATTACCATGCGTCGATACTTCTTATCGGTCAACCTCATCATTGTGTACTTTACCACCATAATATATGAAGTTCATATCATTTTAGTTGGATTTACTTGACGAATCTGAAAGATGGAATCTAGACATCAAATTAAATATACCATACAAACCTATCCTCAATTACTATGTTAAGCTCCATATTGTGATTATATTTTTTCTGTTTCATAATTATATAAAATAATTTGCAAACAGTATTATCTAAATTAACATCAGTCTAATTAAACAAATAAGTTTATTTATTTTTAATAAATTTTTACTTTTTTCAATTGATAATTAAAATATCATTAAAAAATAAAATTGTATCATATCACATCTTAATTTTAGGTTATATACTTTTTTTAAGATATAAATTCTTATAGGAAATATAGTGCAACTTACGCATATAATAATGGATATATGAAGTCAAAATTTTAGGATTTTTTACTACTTTTTAATTATAGATACAACCAGTATTATCCTCTTTGATTAGTAATTCATCCGTACGTTATTTGTCTATTAGTTGGTATATATATAATTTCTTTATTATTACAACAAGTTTCAACGGTAACAAAACCACGGTTTAACATTCAAATTTCACAACCCTAAACTTTCCAATATTGTAGCCGGTACGGTTATGAAAACATTGCTTTAAACTGATATGTACTCCTTTTCAAAAGTGGACAATCCTAAATTGTTCACTTTTCATAAATATAGCCAACTACGGTGAAACATTAACCGTAAAGGGCATGCGGATGTATGTATGACAATCTCGTACGCCATGTGTGGGAACATTATTAATTACCATGCGTCGATACTTCTTATCGGTCAACCTCATCATTTTGTACTTTACCAACATAATCTATGAAGTTCATATCATTTTAGTTGGATTTACTTGATGAATCTAAAAGAAGAAATATAGACATCAAATTAAATATACAATTCAAACCTATCCTCAATTACTATGTTAGGCTCGATATTGTGATTATATTTTTTCTGTTTCATAATTATATAAAACAATTTGCAAACAATATTATCTAAATTAACATCAGTCTAATTAAACAAGTAAGTTTATTTATTTTTAATAAATTTATACCTTTTCAATTAATAATTAAAATATAATTAAAAAATAAAATTGTATCATATCACATCTGAATTTTAGGTTATATACTTTTTTTCAGAAATGAATTCTTATCGGAAATATAGTTGGTATATATATTTTTTCTTTATTATTACAACAAGTTTAAACGGTAACAAAACCACGGTTCAACATTCAAATTTCATAACCCTAAACTTTCAATTATTGTGGCCGGTACGGTCATGAAAATATTGCTTTAAACTGATATGTACTCCCTTTCAAAAGTGGAGAATCCTAAATTGTTCACTTTTCGTAAATATAGCCAACTACGGTGAGACATTAACTGTAAAAGGGCATGCAGATGTATGTATGACAATCTCGTACGCCATGTGTGGGAACATTATTAATTACCATGCGTTGATACTTCTTATCGGTCAACCTCATCATTTTGTACTTTACCAACATAATCTATGAAGTTCATATCATTTTAGTTGGATTTACTTGACGAATCTAAAAGAAGAAATATAGGCATCAAATTAAATATACAATTCAAACCTATCCTCAATTACTATGTTAGGCTCGATACTGTGATTATATTTTTTCTGTTTCATAATTATATAAAACAATTTGCAAACAGTATTATCTTAATTAACATCAATCTAATTAAACAAGTAAGTTTATTTATTTTTAATAAATTTATACTTTTTCAATTAATAATTAAAATATATAATTAAAAAATAAAATTGTATCATATCACATCTTAATTTTAGGTTATATACTTTTTTTCAGAAATGAATTCTTATCGGAAATATAGTTGGTATATATATTTTTTCTTTATTATTACAACAAGTTTAAACGGTAACAAAACCACGGTTCAACATTCAAATTTCATAACCCTAAACTTTCCAATATTGTGGCCGGTACGGTCATGAAAACATTGCTTTAAACTGATATGTACTCCCTTTCAAAAGTGGAGAATCCTAAATTGTTCACTTTTCGTAAATATAGCCAACTACGGTGAGACATTAACTGTAAAAGGGCATGCAGATGTATGTATGACAATCTCGTACGCCATGTGTGGGAACATTATTAATTACCATGCGTCGATACTTCTTATCGGTCAACCTCATCATTTTGTACTTTACCAACATAATCTATGAAGTTCATATCATTTTAGTTGGATTTACTTGACGAATCTAAAAGAAGAAATATAGACATCAAATTAAATATACAATTCAAACCTATCCTCAATTACTATGTTAGGCTCGATATTGTGATTATATTTTTTCTGTTTCATAATTATATAAAACAATTTGCAAACAATATTATCTAAATTAACATCAGTCTAATTAAACAAGTAAGTTTATTTATTTTTAATAAATTTATACCTTTTCAATTAATAATTAAAATATAATTAAAAAATAAAATTGTATCATATCACATCTGAATTTTAGGTTATATACTTTTTTTCAGAAATGAATTCTTATCGGAAATATAGTTGGTATATATATTTTTTCTTTATTATTACAACTAGTTTAAACGGTAACAAAACCACGGTTGAACCATCTAATTTCATAACACTAAACTTTCCAATATTGTGGCCGGTACGAATATGAAAACATTGCTTTAAACTGATATGTACTCCATTTCAAAAGTGGAGAATCCTAAATTGTTAAGTTTTTGTAAATATAGCCAACTACGGTGAGACGTTAACCGTAAAACGGCATGCAGATGTATGCATGACTATCTCATACGCCATGTGTGGGAACATTATTAATTACCATGCGTCGATACTTCTTATCGGTCAACCTCATCATTGTGTACTTTACCACCATAATATATAAAGTTCATATCATTTTAGTTGGATTTACTTGACGAATCTAAAAGAAGAAATATAGACATCAAATTAAATATACAATGCAAACCTATCCTCAATTACTATGTTAGGCTCAATATCGTGACTATATCTTTTCTGTTTCATAATTATATGAAACATTTTGCAAACAGTATTATCTAAATTAACATCAGTCTAATTAAACAAATAAGTTTATTTAATTAATAAATTTATACTTTTTCGATTAATAATTAAAATATAATTAAAAAATAAAATTGTATCTTATCACATCTAAATTTTAGGTTATATACTTTTTTCAAGATATAAATTCTTATAGGAAATATAGTGCAACTTACGCATATAATTATGGATATATGAAGTCTAAGTTTTAGAATTTGAACTACTTTTTAATTCTACATACAACAAGTATTATCCTGATTGATTATTAATTCATTCGTACGTTATTTTGCTATTAGATGGTATATATTTGTTTTCTTTATTATTACAACTAGTTTAAATGGTAACAAAACCACGGTTGAACAATCAAATTTCATAACTCTAAACTTTCCTATATTGTGGCAGGTACGGTTATGAAAACATTGCTTTAAACTGATATGTACTCCATTTCAAAAGTGGAGAATCCTAAATTGTTCACTTTTCATAAATTGAGCCTAATACGGGGAGATGTTAACCGTAAAACGACATGCCGATGTATGTATGACTATATCATATGCCATGTGTGGGAACATTATTAATTACCATGCGTCCATATTTCTTATCGGTCAACCTCATCATAGTGTACTTTAGCACCAAAATATATGAAGTTCATATCATTTTAGTTGGATTTACTTGATGAATCTGAAAGAAGAAATCTAGACACCAAATTAAATATACAATGCAAACCTATCCTCAATTACTATGTTAGGCTCGATATTGTGATTATACTATTTCTATTTCATAATTATATAAAACAATTTGCAAACAGGATTATCTAAATTAACATCAGTCTAATTAAACAAATAAGTTTATTTATTTTTAATAAATTTAAAATTTTTTCAATTAATAGTTCAAATATCATCAAATAATAAAATTGTATCGTATCACATCTTAATTTTAGGTTATATATAGTTTTTCTAAGATATAAAATCTTATAGGAAATATAATGCAACTTACGCATATAATTATGGATATATGAAGCCTAAATTTTAAGATTTTTAACTACTTTTTAATTCTAGATACAACCAGTATTATCCGGTTTGATTATTAATTCATCCGTATGGTATTTTGCTATAAGTTGGTATATATATTTTTCTTTATTATTATAACTTGTTTAAACGGTAACAAAACCACGGTTGAACCATCAAATTTCATAACATTGAACTTTCCAGCATTGTGACCGGTACGATTATGAAAACACTCGTTTATACTGATATATACTCCATTTCAAAAGTGGAGAATCCTAAATTTTTCACTTTTTATAAATATAGCCAAGTACGGTGAGACGTTAACCGTAAAAGGTCATGCAAATGTATGCATTACTATCTCATACGCCATGTGTGGGAATATTATTAATTACCATGCGTCTATATTTCTTATCGATCAACCTCATCATTGTGTGTACTTTACCACCAGAATATATGATGTTCATATCATTTTAGTTGGATTTACTTGACGAATATAAAAGAAGAAATCTAGACGTCAGATTAAATATACAATGCAAACCTATCCTCAATTACTATGTTAGGCTCAATATCGTGACTATATCTTTTCTGTTTCATAATTATATGAAACAATTTGCAAACAGTATTATCTAAATTAACATCAGTCTAATTAAACAAATAAGTTTATTTATTTTTAATAAATTTATACTTTTTTCAATTAATAATTAAAATATAATTAAAAAATAAAATTGTATCATATCACATCTAAATTTTAGGTTATATACTTTTTTTAAGATATGAATTCTTATAGGAAATATAATGCAACTTACGCATATAATTATGGATATATGGAGTCTAAATTTTAGGATTTTTTACTACTTTTTAATTCTAGATACAACTAGTATTATCCGATTTGATTAGTAATTCATCCGTACGTTATTTGTCTATTAGTTGGTATATATATTTTTTCTTTATTATTACAACTAGTTTAAACGGTAACAAAACCACGGTTGAACCATCTAATTTCATAACACTAAACTTTCCAATATTGTGGCCGATACGAATATGAAAACATTGCTTTAAACTGATATGTACTCCATTTCAAAAGTGGAGAATCCTAAATTGTTAAGTTTTTGTAAATATAGCCAACTACGGTGAGACGTTAACCGTAAAACGGCATGCAGATGTATGCATGACTATCTCATACGCCATGTGTGGGAACATTATTAATTACCATGCGTCGATACTTCTTATCGGTCAACCTCATCATTGTGTACTTTACCACCATAATATATAAAGTTCATATCATTTTAGTTGGATTTACTTGACGAATCTAAAAGAAGAAATATAGACATCAAATTAAATATACAATGCAAACCTATCCTCAATTACTATGTTAGGCTCAATATCGTGACTATATCTTTTCTGTTTCATAATTATATGAAACAATTTGCAAACAGTATTATCTAAATTAACATCAGTCTAATTAAACAAATAAGTTTATTTATTTTTAATAAATTTATACTTTTTTCAATTAATAATTAAAATATCATTAAAAATTAAAATTGTATCATATCACATCATAATTTTAGGTTATATACGTTTTTTAAGATATAAATTCTTATAAGAAATTTAGTGCAACTTACGCATATAATTATGGATATATGAAGTCTAAATTTTAGGATTTTTAACTACTTTTTAATTCTAAATACAGCCAGTATTATCCGGTTTGATTATTAATTGATCCGTACGTTATTTTGCTATTAGTTGGTATATATATATATATTATTTATTTTTACAACTAGTTTAAACGGTAACAAAACCACGGTTGAACCATCAAATTTCATTACACTATACTTTCCAATATTGTGGTCGGTACGATTATGAAAACATTGCTTTAAACTCATATGTACACCATTTCAAAAGTGGAGAATCCTAAATTGTTCACTTTTCATAAATATAGCCAACGACGGTGAGACGTTAACCGTAAAAGGGCATGCAGATGTATGCATGACTATCTCATATGCCATGTGTGGGAATATTATTAATTACCATGCGTCTATACTTCTTATCGGTCTACCTCATCATTGTGTGTACTTTACCACCAGAATATATGAAGTTCATATCATTTTAATTGGATTTACTGGACGAATATAAAAGAAGAAATCTAGACATCAAATTAAATATACAATGCAAACCTATCCTCAATTACTATGTTAGGCTCAATATCGTGACTATATCTTTTCTGTTTCATAATTATATGAAAAATTAAATATACAATGCAAACCTATCCTCAATTACTATGTTAGGCTCGATATTGTAATTATACTTTTTCTATTTTATAATGATATAAAACAATTTGCAAACAGTATTATCTAAATTAACATCACTCTAATTAAACAAATAAGTTTATTTATTTTTAATAAATTATACTTTTTCAATTAATAATTAAAATATGATTATAAAATAAAATTGTATCATATGACATCTTAATTTTAGGTTATATACTTTTTCTAAGATATAAACTCTTATAGGAAATATAGTGCAACTTACGCATATAAATATGAATATATGAAGTCTAAATTTTAGGATTTTTAACTACTTTTTAATTCTAGATACAACCAGTATTATCCGGTTTGATTATTAATTCATCCGTATGGTATTTTGCTATTAGTTTGTATATATATTTTTCTTTATTATTATAACTAGTTTAAACGGTAACAAAACCACGGTTGAACCATCTAATTTCATAACACTAAACTTTCCAATATTGTGGCCGATACGAATATGAAAACATTGCTTTAAACTGATATGTACTCCATTTCAAAAGTGGAGAATCCTAAATTGTTAAGTTTTTGTAAATATAGCCAACTACGGTGAGACGTTAACCGTAAAACGGCATGCAGATGTATGCATGACTATCTCATACGCCATGTGTGGGAACATTATTAATTACCATGCGTCGATACTTCTTATCGGTCAACCTCATCATTGTGTACTTTACCACCATAATATATAAAGTTCATATCATTTTAGTTGGATTTACTTGACGAATCTAAAAGAAGAAATATAGACATCAAATTAAATATACAATGCAAACCTATCCTCAATTACTATGTTAGGCTCAATATCGTGACTATATCTTTTCTGTTTCATAATTATATCAAACAATTTGCAAACAGTATTATCTAAATTAACATCAGTCTAATTAAACAAATAAGTTTATTTATTTTTAATAAATTTTTACTTTTTTCAATTAATAATTAAAATATCATTAAAAATTTAAATTGTATCATGTCATATCTTAATTTTAAGTTATATACTTTTTTAAGATATAAATTCTTGTAGGAAATACAGTGCAACTTACGCATATAATTATGGATATATGAAGTCTAAATTTTAGGATTTTTAACTACTTTTTAATTCTAGATACAACCAGTATTATCCTATTTGATTAGGAATTCATACGTACTTTACTTGTCTATTAGTTGGTATATGTTTTTTTTCTTTATTATTACAACAAGTTGAAACGGTAAAAAACCACGGTTGAACAATCAAATTTCATAACCCTAAACTTTCTAATATTGTGGCCGGTACGGTTATGAAAACATTGCTTTAAACTGATATGTACTCCATTTCAAAAGTGAATAACTCTAAATTGTTCACTTTTCGTAAATATAGCCAACTACGGTGACACGTTAACCATAAAGGGTATGCAGATGTATGCATGACTATCTCATACGCCATGTGTGGGAACATTATTAAAAACCATGCCTCGATACTTCTTATCGGTCAACCACATTATTGTTTACTTTACCACCATAATATATGAAGTTCATATCATTTTAGTTGGATTTACTTGACGAATCTAAAAGAAGAAATCTAGCATCAAATTAAATATAAAATGCAAACTTATCCTCAATTACTATGTTAGGCTCGATATTGTGATTATATTTTTTCTGTTTCATAATTATATGAAACAATTTGCAAACAGTATTCTCTAAATTAACATCAGTCTAATTAAACAAACAAGTTTATTTATTTTTAATAAATTTATACTTTTTTTATTAATAATTAAAATATCATTAAAAATAAAATTGTATCATATCACATCCTAATTTTAGGTTATATACTTTTTTAAGATAAAAATTCTTATAGGAAATATAGTGCAACTTACGCATATAATTATGGATATATGAACTCTAAATTTTAGGAGTTTTTACTACTTTTTAATTCTAGATACAACCAGTATTATCCTCTTTGATTAGGAATTCATCCGTACGTTATTTATCTATTAGTTGGTATATATATATTTTCTTTATTATTACAACAAGTTTAAACGGTAACAAAACCATGGTTGAACAATAAAATTTCATAACCCTAAACTTTCCAATATTGTGGCTGGTACGGTTATGAAAACATTTCTTTAAACTGATATGTACTCCTTTTCAAAAGTGAACAATCCTAAATTGTTCACTTTTCGTAAATATAGCCAACTACGGTGAGACATTAACCGTAAAAGGGCATGCATATGTATGTATGACAATCTCGTACGCCATGTGTTGGAACATTATTAATTACCATGCATCGATACTTCTTATCGGTCAACCATATTATTGTGTACTTTAACAACATAATCTATGAAGTTCATTTCATTTTATTTGGATTTACTTGACGAATCTAAAAGAAGAAATATAGACATCAAATTAAATATACAATGCAAACCTATTCTCAATTACTATATTAGGCTCGATATTGTGATTATATTTTTTCTATTTCATAATTATATCAAATAATTTGCAAACAATATTATCTCAATTAACATCAGTCTAATTAAACAAATAAGTTTATTTATTTGTAATAAATTTTTACTTTTTTCAATTAATAATTAAAATATCATTAAAAAATAAAATTGTATCATATCACATCTTAATTTTAGATTATATACTATTTTTAAGATATAAATTCTTATAGGAAATATAGTGCAACTTACGCATATAATTATGGATATATGAAGTCTAAATTTTAAGATTTTTTACTACTTTTTAATTCTAGATACTACCAGAATTATCCTCTTTGATTAGTAATTCATCCGTACGTTATTTTTCTATTAGTTGGTATATATATTTTTTCTTTATTATTACAACAAGTTTAAACGGTAACAAAACCACGGTTGAACAATCAAATTTCATAACCCTAAACTTTCCAATATTGTGGGTGGTACGGTTATGAAAACATTTCTTTAAACTGATATCTACTCCTTTTCAAAAGTGGAGAACCCTAAATTGTTCACTTTTCATAAATATAGCCAACTACGGTGAGACGTTAACCGTAAAAGGGCTTGCATATGTATGGATGACTATCTCATACGCCATGTGTGGGAACATTATTAATTACCATGTGTCCATACTTCTTATCGGTCAACCTCATCATTGTGTACTTTACCATCAGAATGTATGAAGTTCATATCATTTTAGTTGGATTTACTTGACGAATCTAAAAGAAGAAATCTAGACATCAAATTAAATATACAATGCAAACCTATTCTCAATTACTATGTTAGGATCGATATTGTGATTATATTTTTTCTGTTTAATAATTATATAACACAATTTTCAAATACTATTATCTAAATTAACATCAGTCTAATTAAACAAATAAGTTTATTTATTTGTAATAAATTTATACTTTTGTTGAATAATAATTAAAATATCATTAAAAATTAAATTGTATCAGATCATATCTTAATTTTAAGTTATATACTATTTTTAAGATATAAATTCTTATAGGAAATACAGTGCAACTTACGCATATAATTATGGATATATGAAGTCTAAATTTTAGGATTTTTAACTACTTTTTAGTTCTAGATACAACCAGTATTATCCGGTTTGATTATTCATTCATC
>QMEG01002001.1:63505-83384 GCA_010665285.1 Linum bienne | reverse complement strand
CTCATCATTGTGTACTCTACCACCATAATTTATAAAGTTCATATAATTTTAGTTGGATTTACTTGACGAATCTAAAAGAAGAAATCTAGACATCAAATTAAATATACATAGCAAACCTATCCTCAATTACTATGTTAGGCTCGATATTGTGATTATATTTTTTCTGTTTCATACTTATATAAAACAATTTGCAAACAGTATTATCTAAATTAACATCAGTCTAATTAAACAAATAAGTTTATTTATTTTTATTAAATTTATACTTTTTCAATTAATAATTAAAATCTCATTAAAAATAAAATTGTATCATATCATATCTTAATTTTAGGTTATATACTTTTTTTAAGATATAAATTCTTATAGGAAATATAGTGCAGCTTACGCATATAATTATGGATATATGAACTTTAACGTTTAGGATTTTAACCACTTTTTAGTTATATATACCGCTAATATTATTGTGTTTGATTATTAATTAATCCGTACGTTATGTTACTATTAGTTGTCATATATATATTTTTTCTTTACTATTCCAACTAGTTGAAACATTACAAAACCACGGTTGAACTATCAAATTCTGTAACAGTAAACTTTCTCATATTGTGCCCGGTACGGTTATGAAAAATTATTGTAAAGAGATATGTATCTCCATTGCAAAAGTGGAGAATCCTAAATTATTTACTTTTTATAAATATAGCCAACTACGATGAAACATTAACCGTAAAAGGGCATGCAGATGTATGCATTACTATCTCATACGCGATGTGTGGGAATATTATTAATTACCATGCATCCATACTTCTTATCAATCAACCTCATCATTGTGTACTTTACCACCATAATATATGAAGTTCATATCAGTTTAGTTGGATTTACTTGACGAATCTAAAAGAAGAAATTTAGACATCAAATTAAATATACAATGCAAACTTATATTCAAGTAATATGGTAGCCTCCATATTGTGATTTTATTTTTTCTTTTACATAATTATATAAAACGGTTTGGAAACAATATTATCTACACTAACAATAGTCTAATTACACAAATAAGTTTATTTATTTGAAAAAAATTTATATTTTTTTCAATTAATAAATAAAATATCTATAAAAAATAGATGTGTATCATATGACATCTTAATTTTAGGTTATATACTTTTTTGAAGATATGCATTCTTGTATGAAATATAGTGCAACCTATGCATATAATTATAGATATATGAATGTCTAGATTTAAGGATTTTAATTAGTTTTTAATTCTATATACCGCCAGTATTATTGTGTTTGATTATTAATTCATCTATACGTTATTTTGCTATTAGTGGTCATATATATTTGTTCTTTGCTATTACAACTAGTTGAAATAGTACAAAACCACAGTTGAACCATCAAATTTAATAACACTTAATTTTCCAATATTGTGGTCGGTACGGTTATGAACACATTGCTTTAAAGAGATATGTACACCAGTTTAACAGTGGAGAATCCTAAATTATTCACTTTTCATAAATATAGCCAAGTACGGTGAGACGTTAACCGTAAAAGGGCATGCAGATGTATACATGACTATCTCATACGCCATGTGTGGGAACATTATTAATTATAGTGCGTCCATACTTCTTATCGGTCAACCTTTTTATTCTATACTTTACCACCAAAATATATGAAGTTTATATCATTTTAGTTCAATTTACTTGACGAATCTTAGGGAACAAATCTAGACATCAAATTAAATATACAATACAAACCTATCCTCAATTAATATGGTAGCCTCCATATTGTGATTATATTTTTTTAGTGACGTAATTATATATATAAATTGGTGAACAATATTATCCACAATAATATCAGTCTAATTATAGAAATAAGTTTATTTATTTTTAATAAATTTATAATTTTTTCAATTAAAAAATAAAATATTTATAAAATCATAATTGTATCATATCACATCTTAATTTTAGGTTATATACGTTTTTTAAGATATCAATTATAATAGGAAATATAGTGCTACTTTCGCACATAATTATAGATATATGAACTTTATATTTAGAATTTTGAACTACTTTTTAATTTTATATATCGCTAGTATTATCGTGTTTGATTATTAATTCATCCGTACGTTGTTTTGCTAATAATTGTCATATATATATGTTTTTACTATTACAACTTGTTGAAACGGTACAAACCACGGTTGAACCATCAAATTTCAAAACACTAAACTTTCCGATATTGTGCCCAGTACGGTTATGAAAACATTGCTTTAAAGAAAACATTGCTTTAGAACCTGTTGAAAGGGTACAAAAGCACAGTTGAGCCATCAAATTTCATACCACTAAACTTTCCTATACTGTGGACGGTTCGGTTATGAAAACATTGCAAGTAAGAGGTATGTACTCCATTTTAAAAGTGGAGAATCCTAAATTATTCACTTTTCATAAACATAGCCAACTACGATGAGATGTTAACCTAAAAGGGCATGCAGCCGTATGCATGGCGGTGTCATACGCCATGTGTGGGAATATTATTAATTACAGTGCGTCCATACTTCTTTTCCGTCAACCTTATTATTGTGTACTTTAACACCAAATATATATGAAGTTCATATCATTTTAGTTCAATTTACTTCACATATTTAAATATATTCTTTTAATATAATAATATGCTCTAAAGTTCTGCAATCATTATAAAATATTAAAATATTAAAAAAGAATAACATTGAAAAATTATTAAAATATTTATATGATTTTCTTAATTTTTAATACATATTTTATAAGTGTTTAAACATCACACAAATATAGAAAAATTAAAAAGCTCTATAATAATATGAAAATGGAAGTTTTAATCATATACGATAGATGCTAACTAGGGGTACGAGTATGATGTAAATTTTATCATCCGAAATGTTATCCGGTTGATTATTAATTCATCCAAACATTATTTTACTATTAATTGTCATATATATTTTTTCTTTACTATTACAACCAATTGAAACTGTACAAAACCATAGTTGAACCATCAAATTTCATAACACTAAACTTTCCGATATTGTAGCAGGTACGGTTCTGAAAATGTTGCTTTAAAGAGATATGTACTCCATGTAAAAAGTGGAGAATCCTAAATTATTAATTTTCATAAATATAGCCAACTACGGTGAGACGTTACCCTAAAAGGGCATGCAGCTGTATGCATGACTGTCTCATACGCCATGTGTGGGAACATTATTAACTACAGTGCATCCATACTACTTATCGGTAAACCTTATTATTGTGTACTTTACCACCAAAACATATGAAGTTCATATAATTTTAGTTCAATTTACCTAACGAATCGAAAAGAACAAATCTAGACATCAAATTAAATATACAATGCAAACCTATCCTCAATTAATATGTTAGCCTCCATATTGTGATTATATTTTTTTAGTTGCATAATTGTATAAATATATTTGTAAACAATATTATCTAAACTAATATAGTCTAATTACACAAATAAGTTTATTTATTTTTAACAAATATATAACTCTTTCAATTAAAAAATAAAATATCTATAAAAAATAGAATTGTATCATATCACATCTTAATTTTAGGTTTACGGGTCACACTTGTTTAGTCGTGCATTTAAAGCTAGGGAATGCTGCACTTTACACAAAAATAAAATTCTCACCAAGGGTTATGCTAAAATCAATTACCAAAGGACAACTCAGATGGAGACCTCCAGGGGAATAGACAAAGCAAAGGATACGATTGCGACGCCACCTACTTGTACCTTACTACATACTGGAAGTACTACAGGTTATTCTGATCCTCTCGGTTTTTGTCCTTTTTGCGAAAATATTTTCTTTGGGATTGACTCCAATAATAGTTTTTCTATTGCGGTTGGAGATACCAAATTAAAAGTCAAGGGCAAAGGTTTTGTCATGCTAGGTCCAGTTATTATTCAAGATGTTCTACTGGTTCCCAATATCAAGATGAGTTTTCTAAGCGTTGGCCAGCTCATAGAGAAAGACTTTTCTTTTCTTTTCAAAGGAAACTATGGTGCAATCTACGATCCGAATGGAAATCTATTTGTCCATGTTCCATGGTCGGGTAGGATTTTTCTACTTACTTTAGCTTATTCCCATCACCCACAAAATATACTTCTAGGAACACTGATTTACCTAGGAGAAACTTCTACTGTTGTTTTCCACGAAGGACAACCACAAAGAGAAGAGGAAAATAGAGCCTCAGACAAGAGACCACGGATCCAAAAGAGAAAAGGAAGAAAGAAGACTCCAGAACGATGTTGTTAACTAGGGCAACGAGGATTATGCTAAATCAATTGCTTGTACTATCATCAAATAAACTATAACCACGTACTATTAATAAAAGCAAGTTCAATTTTGGTTACCCACAAAGACTACTTGTTCATTAGAAGACAATCAAAGAAAACATCCTCGAAAACATAGCAACCATTAGCTACTCAAAAACGGAAAATACAATCTATAAAAAAAACCTTCTCATTTATCACATCGGCGCTTTTGCTTAACCTCCTTGAGGGTTTCCTAGTAACGACGATCATCCTCACTGAGGGATTGTCTCATAAACCAAGAAATGAACAAAAAGAAGAGATAACTATGAACATAAAAATTTCACAGCGAAGAGAACTTCGGAGGATTCCGTCATTGTTTAGGCGAGAAAACATATTAAAACTCTGACCTCCAAACAAACTGAGAAATGAAACTTCAATGGCATCGGATGGGAAAAAGAAGAAGAGGAAGAGCTTAAGAAGAAGGTGGAGGTGAAGTGGGCACAATAATTGTGTCCTTCACTATTACTTAGTCGACACAAAAAGACAAAGCAAGAACCAATACCGAAAATCGATTCGGTTGAAATATCATCTGCCGTTAGCGCCAATAATCTTGACTTTGAGGAGGGACTTGAGACTGTTTTGTCAAACCATAATTCTTTCAAAGTTTTGGTTTAAAACAATCAAAATCTCGATTTAAAAACTCTGGGATAGCTATGAAACAAGACCGATCTCCTAGTATTTCCTGGTGAATCAAGAAATAGAAGAAGACCGGCTCTGATACCAACTTATAACATCCCAGTATTACATATTGAAATGGATAGTAAATTTTATCCCGGGACGGACACTTGAATAATTATAAAAATAGTAAAAATACTAAATACAACGATACTAACGTTTGTAGAAAATTGGAATATTACGTGAAACAACTTATTTTTGGAAGCTTGTGTCAAACAGTGAATGGACCCATCTTTAAAATAAATCCCAAAAATAAACAGTCTCAACAACATCCCAACTTCGGGCTGGCGGCAGATGAGTAGATTCTCTATTAAGTTTTCTAATACAATATAACCTGTTAGGAACTAGTTGGTGGCTCGGGGCCAGTCTTCCAAAGTTATCATATAGATACCAATATTGGAAATCTTTGGAAAAGACAACCATATAGCATGTAAAACACGTTGTACAATTCAACTCTAACTTCCGTATTTTAATTGGGATCCCGACTCACATATGCTGACGACCCATATACATATTTGTGGCACCAAATCGGGCCGCATATAGTGGCGCCTACCAAGGCCCACATCGACAATTAGTGTGGGAAGCCCACCGCGTAGCTATAGTGCATTAAGCACGATCGTCAACATATGGGCTCTAACTAAGGTGATCAATCAATGTCCATATTACCCTTGTAACAGAACTTGCTCAACTAAACAATTACATGTAACATATCATATCAAAAATATATCACTTAGGATATAATAGAACAATATGTGGATCACATATAATTGACATTCACGTTGTCACATATAATGCATTTAAAACATTTAAAATCCAAGTATTATTCATGTAATTCAAAGAAGCATAAATAGCACATGTAAAACATAAACATTTAAACTGGAAGATATTACCCCCTTAAACCAACCCACATGGAATTAAGCGGTTGACTCGAAATATGGTCAAATGTCAAAGAACGGATCAATAATGGCTTAACTCAAAACTGTTGGGCCAAACCGCAATAGCTGGAAAGTATTGGGCCACGGCTGGAATAATTCAAAAGTTATAGACTATGTAGATAGAACAAAGGAGTTCAGGGGCTAATTCTAAAATACATAACTTCAGGGGCTAAATTGGACATTTACCAAATACATGTGAAGCAACTCTCCAGTTGTTTTCCAGAATCCGGCGACGACGAACCCCGACTCCAGCGAGCCTTGAATCTCCACTAAAACTCGATAAAACTCGAATCGAAGGTTACAAAAAGCTTCGTCTCGATAATACAAAGCCAACCGAGGGATTTAAAGGTCTTGGGTTGGTCTAGAACTCATCGATGTAACTCGACGTCGGAGAAGGGGAGGATGAATAAGGAATGGTGGTTCTAGGTAGTTCTTCTGTAGATAATCGAGCGATCATGGTTTTAAATAGCCAAACGATTACCCTTGATCAAGGTAATATTCAGAATTCGGGGTCCAGCCTAGAGGAATTGAATCCCGGCATCGCCAAGTTCAAATCAGAGGAAGATAAAATCAATAGTTTTATATGTGAATCACATGGACTTGGTCGAGGAAAGGGTCAGAGTCCTATTTACGATGATTAGCAGCGTTCAAATGGGCAGGCAAGATGGTGGAGGTTATCCTTGTCGGGTTCTGTTAATCGTCAGATACAAATAAAGGTCACCGGTGGAATAGATAAGGAAGACAATGAAGATGGCTAGATTCATCCATCAAAACGACGTCGTTTTACTAAGCTTAATGTTTAAAGGAACTAAAAATAAAATATTGTTGCATCCCTAGTATTCGAACTCGGGTCTGGAGATTGAAGGGTAGTATGTCTAACCAACTAAGCTACTTATTCAATTATTAATGAAGTTTCGATCTTACTTATTATCAATATTCTAATCTGATTAATTTCAATTTTATTCATGTTAAACATTTAATTACACTTTCACAAATACAACTAATACTAGTATATATAAACTAAATTCTTATAGATAAATTTAGAAACTTATACATATATTTTCATATTCGGATCGGTTATTATACCATACAAAGCTCCATAATGCATCGTAGAAATGTAATGTACTAATGTGCCCCATGCATGGTTCATTGTGGAAGTGCACAGTGCCAAGGTGTACGGCTCGTGGTGGAAATGCACAGTGCCAAGGTGGACTATGCATATTGGCAGTGCACTATACCAAGGTTGACGGAGCATAATGAATGGTGGAAGTGCAAACTACCAAGTTGCATTGTGTGTCTGTGCACGGTGCATGGTGGAAGTCCATGACAATAAAGTGTATGGTTCATAGTGGAAGTGCACGGTAACAAGCTACAAGGTGCATAGTGCATGATAGAAGTACACCATATGATAGTGCATAATACACCACGAATAGTGGAACTGGATCATACTAATGTGCACGGTGCATAGTGGAAGTCAATCGTACCAAGGTGCAAAGTAAAATTGGATGATGGAAGTATACTATGCAAAGGTGTACACTGCGAAGTGGAAGTGCACTATACCAAGGTGCATGGTCCATAGTGCTCGGTGGAAGCAGCGTAACAACGAGAATCGTGGAAGCTGTATAGTGGCTTTGCACCATACCATAGCGAATTGTGCATGACACACAGTAGAATTGCACCATACCAAGATGAATTGTGTAAGGTGCATAATCGAACTACACCATACCAAGATGCATAATGCAAAGTAAAAGTGCATCGTTCCAAACTGCATGGTGCATAGTGCATGGTGGAAGTGCACCATGCAAAGCTGCACAATGCATAATGTAAAGGTAATGTACTAATGTGCACCATGCATGGTTCATTGTCAAAGTGCATCGTACCAAGGTGTACAATTTATGGTGGAAGTGCACCATACCAAGATGCAGAGTGAAAGGTGGATGGTGGAAGTGCACCGTACCAAGGGGCATTATGCATATTGGCAGTGCATATATCAAGGTTCACGTAGCATAATGCATGATGGAAGTGCAAAATACCAAGTTACAGTGTGTATGGTGGAAGTGCATTGTACCAAGGTGTATGGTGCATATTGGAAGTGCATCATACAAAGTTATATGGTGAATAGTGGAACTATATCATACTAATAGGCACGGTGCATAGTGGAAATCCATCTAGGGTTGGCGATCATGACCGTTTAACCGTTAAACCGACCGTACCCTCACCGAGTTTGACGGTTATTAACCGCGTTGACTGGGTATTTTGCGGTTATGGTTATAACCGTTAACCGCTATGAATGGCTAAGGTTAGGTTATGGGTTTCGAAGTAACCGCACCATCACCGTAACCATACCCATAACCATCCCCAACCCGTAACTTATCCTCTATTTACCCGTATATTATTAAAACAATAAAGCCCAATAGCATTTGACTATCCCAACCCACTTATACTTTTGCTTTTAATTTCAAGAACAAGTCACAAGTGTTTTTAGTGTTCTAAAATGCTATTGTTACTATTGTTTGGAATTAGATTTGGAAAATTTTCAGATGAATGAATGTGTATGCATTCCTTTTTTTTTCTTGCATATCGGTGGTTAACCGTTAGGAGGAGCGGTTATAACCGTAACCGGGTGGGTATGGGGATGGAACGAAATCTATCACCGAAATAGAAATAGTGATGGTTATGGTTAATAACCGCCACGAAGGTGGATGGGTGATGGGTATGCCATAACCATCCCCGAACCTCCCCGTTGCCAACCCTAAATCCATCGTACTAAGGTGCAATGTGCAAATTGGATAGTGGAAGTGTACCATACAAATGTGTATACTACAAAGTGGAAGTACAATATACCAAGGTGCATGGTCCATAATGCTCGGTGGAAGTGCATCATAACAAGGGGAATTGTGCAAGGTGCATAGTGGAAAATTGCACCATACCTAGGTGAATTGTGCATGGCACATATTAGATTGTGACATACCAAGGTGCATAGTCAAACTGCATCATCTCAAGGTGCATAGTGCATGATGGAAGTAGACCATACGAAGCTGCACAATGCATAGTGGAAATTGATTGCGCTAATGTGCAACATGCATTCCTCATTATGGAAGTGCATCATACCAAGGTATACAGTCATGGTGGAAGTGCATAGTACCAAGATGCAATGTGCATAGTGGCAGTGCACTATACCAAGGTTCACGAAGCATAGTGCATGGTGGAAGTGCAAAATACCAAGTTGCACTTTGTATAATGGAAATGCACTGTACCAAAGTGAAAAGTGCATGGTACATAGTAGAAGTGCACCATACCAAGCTAGTCATTCCATCGTGCATATTGTAAGTGCACCATACCATAGTGCACAATACATGGTGAATAGTGGAACTGCATCATACTAATGTGCATGGTGCATAGTGGAAGTCCACCGTACTAAGGTGCAATGTGCAAGGTGGATGGTGGAAGTGCACCATACCAAGGTGTAGACTGCAAAGTGGAAGTGCACTATACCAAGGTGCATGAGCCATGGTGCTTGGTGGAAGTGCATCGTACCAAGGTGAGTTGTGCAAGGTGCATAGTGAAATTGCATGATACCAAGGCGAATTGTCCATGATGCATAATAGAAGTGCATCGTACCAAGCTGCACGATGCTTAGTGCATGATGGAAGTGCTCCATACCATAGTGCATAGTACATGGTGAATAGTGGAATAACATCATACTAATGTGCATGGTGCATAGTGGAAGTCCACTGTACTAAGGTGCAAAGTGCATGGTGGATGGTCGAAGTGCACGGTACCAAGGTGTATACCAAAGTGGAAGTGCACTATACCAAGGCGCACGAGCCATAGTGCTTGGTGGAAGTGCATAGGACCAAGGTGAATTGTGCAAGGTGCAAAGTGGAATTGCACCATACCAAGGTGAATTCTGCATGGTGCATAGTGGAACTGCAACATAATGAGGTGAATTGTGTAAGGTGCATAGTCGAATTGCACCATACCAAGGTGCACCATGCAACATAGAAGTGCACCGTTCCAAGGTTCATGGTGCATAGTGCCTGTTGGAGGTACACCATACGATGTTCAACAATGGATAGTGGAAATGTAATGTACTAATAAGCATCATGCATGGTTCATTGTAGAAGTGCATTGTTCCATGGTGTATGGTTCATGGGGTAAACGCACCGTACCAAGACGCAAAATGCAAGGTGGATGGTGGAGGTTCACCGTACCAAGGTGCATTGTGCATTGTAGCAATGCACTATAGCAAGGTTCACAGAGCATATTACATTGTGGAAGTGCAAAATACCAAGTTGCATTATGTATAGTGGAAGTGCATAGTAACAAGTTGCATGGTGTAAAGTGGTAGTGCAGCGCACCAAGCTGTACTGTGCTTAGTGCATAATTGAAGTTCACCATCACATAGTGTAAAGTACATGGTGAATAGTGGAACTACATCATACTAATCTGCATAGTGCATATTGGAAGTCCATCGTACTAAGGTGCAAAGTGCAAGGTAGGTGGTCGAACTACATCATACCAAGGTGGTGAAAGTGCAACCAAGGTGCATGAGCCATAGTGCTTAAAGAAAGTGCAACGTAACCAAGTGAATTGTGTAAAGGGCATAGTGGAATTGCACCATACGAAGGTGAATTGTGCATGGTGCATAGTGGAATTGCATAATACCAAGGTTAATTGTGCAAGGTGCATGGTGGAATTGCACTATACCAAAGTGCATCGTTCGAAGTAAAAGTGCACCGTTTCAAGCTCCACTATGGAAGTCAAAGTGCAAGGTGGATGGTCGAAGTGCATCACACCAAGGTGTATACTGCGAAGTGGAAGTGCCCTATACCAAGGTGCATGAGCCATAGTGCTTGGTAGAAGTGCATCGTACTACGGTGACTTGTACAAGTTGTATTGTGGAATTGTACCATACCGAGCTAATTTGTGCAAGGTGTGTAGTTGAATTGCACCATAGAAACGTGCACCATGCAAAGTAAAAGTGCACCATTCCAAGTTGCATGGTGCATAGTGCATGGTGTAGTGCAGCATACGAAGGCTCACAATGGATAGTGGAACTGTTAATGTACTAATGTGCACCATCCATGGTTCATTCTGGAAGTTCATCGTACCAAGGTGTACGGTTCATGGTGGAAGTGCACCATACCAAGACGCGCTGTTCAAGTTGGATGATGGAAGTGCACCGTACCAAGGTGCACTGTGCATATTGGCAGTGCACTATACCAAGGTTCACAGAGCATAATGCATGGTGGAAGTGCACCGAAACAAGGTGAATTGTTTGCAAGGTGCATAGTGGAATTGCACCATACCAAGGTAAATTGTGCATGGTGCATAGTGAAATTGACCCATACCAAGGTGAATTGTGAAATGTGCATAGTTGAATTGCACCATACAAAGGTGCACGTGCAAAGTAATAGTGCATCGATCCAAGCTGCATGGTGCATAGTGCATGGTGGAAGTGCACCATTCGAAGCTGCACAATGGATAAAGGTAATGTAATGTATTAACTTCCATGGTCCATTATGGAAGTGCATCGTACCATGGTGTACGACTCATGGTGCAAATGCAACATACCAAGATGCGTAGTGCAAGGTGGATGGTAGAAGTGCGCTATATCAAGCTACACTCTGCATCTTGGCAGTGCACTATACCGAGGTTCACGCAGCAAAATGCATGATGAACGTGCAAAATACCAAGTTGCACTATGTATTGTGGAAGTGCATTGTACCAAGGTGCTTGATGCATAATGGAAGTGCTCCGTACCAAGCTACACGGTGCATAGGGCATGATAGAAGTGCACCATACCATAATGAACAATACATGGTGAATAGTGCAACTGCATCATACTAATGTGTATGGAGCATAGTGGAAGTCTATCGTACTAAGGATCAAAGTGCATGGTGGATGGTCGAAGAGCGCCATGCCAAGGTCTATACTGCATTGTTCATTGTGGAAGTTCATCGTACTTTGTGAATAATGGAATGGCATCATGTATTGTGCAAGGTGCAGAGTCGAATTCCACCGTTCCAAGCTGCATGGTGCATGATGGAAATGCACCATTCGAAGCTGCACAATGGATAAAGGCAATGTAATGTATTAATTTGCACCATGTATGGTACCAATGTGTACGGTTCAATGAGGAAGTGCACCGTTCCAAGACGCATAGAGTAAGGTGGATGGTGGAAGTGCATCGTACCGAGGTACAATGTGCATAGTGGCAGTGCACTGTACCAAGGTGTAAGGTGCATGGTGCATAGTGGAAGTTGCACCGTACCAAGCTGCATGGTGCATAGTACATGATCGAAGTGTAGCATACCATATCGCACATTATTTTGTGAATAATGGAACAACATCATACTAATGTGCATGGCGCATCATGGGAGCTCACCGTACTAAGGTGTAAAGTGCAAGGGGGATGGTCGAAGTACATCATACCAAGGTGTATACTTCTAAGTGGAAGTGCACTATACCAAGTTGCACGAGCCATAGTGCTTGGTAGAAGTGCATCATATCACGGTGACTTGTGCAAGTTGCATAGTTGAATTGTACCACAACCAAGGTGGATTTTGCATGGTGCATAGTGAAATCGAATTATACCAAGGTAATTTGTGCATGGTGCATACTTGAATTGCACCATAGAGAGGTGCACCGTGCAAACTAAAACTACACCATTCCAAGTTGCATGGTGCATAGGGCATGGTGGAGTGCATCATAGAAAGGTGCACAATACATAGTGAAAGTGTTAATGTACTAATGTGCAGCATGCATGGGTCTTGGCGGAAGTGCATCGTACCAAGGTGTACGTTAAATGTTTGCAGTGCATCATTCCAATACGGGCAGTGCAAGGTGAAGGTGGAAGTGCACCATACCGAGGTGCACTGTGCTTATTGGCAATGCACTATACCAAGGTTCATTGAGCATAATGCATGGTGGAAGTCCAAAATACCAAGTCGTACTGTGTATAGTGGAAGTGCATTGTACCAAGGTGCATGGTGCATAGTGGCAGTGCGCCGTACCAAACTACACAGTGCATAGTGCATGATGGAAGTACACCATACCATAGTGCATAATACATGGTGAATAGTGCTAGCATACCATATCATACATTGCTTGGTAAATAGTGGAACAACATCATACTAATATGCACGACGCATCGTGGAAGGTCACTGTACTAAGGTGCAAAGTGCAAGGTGGATGTTCGAAGTGCATCACACCAAGGTGTATACTGCAAAGTGGAAGTGCACTATACCAAGGTGCACGAGCCATAGTGCTTGGTAGAAGTTCATCATATCACGGTGAATTGTGCAAGTTGCATAGTTGAATTGTATCATACCTAGGTGAATTTTGCATGGTGCATAGTGAAATTGAATTATACGAAGGTCATTTTTGCATGGTCCGTAGTCGAATTGCACCATAGAAAGGTGCATCGTGCAAAGTAAATCTGCACCATTCCAAGTTGCATGGTGCATCATGCATGGTGGAGTGCACCATCCGAAGGTGCAGAATACATAGTGGAAATGTTAATGTACTAATGTGCACCGTGCATGGTTCATTGTGGAAGTGCATCGTACCAAGGTGTGCGGTTCATGGTGGAAGTGCATCATCCCATGACGCGCAGTGCAAGGTGGATGGTGGAAGTGCACCCTACCAACTTGCACTGTTTATAATGCATGGTGGAAGTGCAAAATACCTAGTTTTTGTGTCTATAGTGGATGTGCATTGTACCAAGGTACAACGTGCATAGTGGAAGTGCCTCGTACCAAACTACACGGTGCATAGTGCATGATAGAAGTGCACCATACCATAATGCACAATACATGGGGAATAGTGCAACTGCATCATACTAATGTGCATGGTGCATAGTGGAAGTCCACTGTACTAAGGTCTAAATGGCATGGCAGATGATCAAAGCACGCCAATTGAAGGTCTATATTGCAAATTAAAAGTGCATTATAACAAGGTCCACAAACCATACCGCTTGGTGGAAGTGCATCGTAATAAGGAGAATTGTGCAAGGTGCATAGTGGAATTGTACCATACCAAGGAGAATTGTTTATAGTGCATAGAGAAATTGAACCGTACTTAGGTGAATTGTGCAAGGTGCAGAGTCGAATTACACCATACAAAGGTGCACCGTGCATAGTAAAAGTGCACCGTTCCAAGCTGCATGGTGCATAGTGCATGGTGGAAGTGTACAATTCGAAGCTGCATAATGGACAATGGAACTGTAATGTATTATTTACACCATGCATGGTTCGTTATGGAAGTGCATCATACCAAGGTGTATGGTTCATGATGGACGTGCAACGTTCCAAGACGCAGAGTGCATGGTGGATGGTGGAAATGCACCGTACCAAGGTGCAATGTGCATAGTGGCAGTGCACTGTACCAAGGTGCAAGGTGCATGGTGCTTATTAGAAGTGCACCATCCCAAGCTACCTAGTGCATAGTACATGATCGAAGTGCACCATACCATATCGCCCATTTCTTGGTGAATAGTGGAACAACATCATACTAATTTGCATGGCGCATCGTGGAAGCTCACCGTACTAAGGTCCATAGTGCAAGGTGGATGTTCGAAGTGCATCATACCATAGTGCACAATACATGGTGAATAGTGGAACTGCACCATACTAATGAGCATGGTGTATAGTGGAAGTGCACGGTACTAAGTTGCAAAGTTCCAGGTAGATACTCGAAGTGCTCCATACCAAGGTGTATAATACAAAGCGGAAGTGCACAATCCCAAAGTGCATGAGCCATAATGCTTGGTTGAAGTGCATCGTAACAAGGTGAATTGTGTAAGATGTATAGTTGAATTGCAGAATACCTTGGTCAAATTGTACAAGGTGCATAATTGAATTGCACCATACCATGATGAATTATGCAAGGAGCACAGTCGACTTGCACCATACCATGGTGTACCATGAAGAGTAAAATTGCACCGTTCCAAGCTGCATGGTGCATAGTCCATGGTGGATGTGCAAAATGCGAAGCTGCAGAATGTATAGTGAAAATGTGATATACTAATGTGAACCATGCATGGGGTATGATGGAAGTGCATCATATCAAGCTGTGCGGTTCATGGTGCAAGTGCACTGTACCAAGACGCAAAGGGCAAGGTGGATGGTGGAAGTGCCCCGTAACAAGGTGCAGTGTGCATAGTGGAAGTGAACTATACCAAGGTCCATGGAACAAAGTGCATTGTGGAAGTGCAAAATGCCAAGTTGTACTTTTTATAGTGAAAGTGCACTGTACCAAGCTGTTGGATGCATAGTGCGTGATGGAAGTGCATCTTTCTAAGTTGCACAATGCATGATGCATGTTGGAAGTGCACCATACCATAGTGCACAATACATGGTGAATAGTGGAACTGCATCATAATAATGTGCATGGTGTATAATGGAAGTGCACGGTAGTAAGTTGCAAAGTTCGAGGTAGGTAGTCGAAGTGCTCCATACCAAGGTGTATAATACATAGCGGAATTGCACTATCCCAAGGTGCAGGAGCCATAGTGCTTGGTTGAAGTACATCGTAACAAGGTGAATTGTGCAAGGTGTATAGTTGAATTCCACAATACCTAAGTCAATTGTACAAGGTGCATAATTGAATTGCACCATACCATGGTGAATTATGCAAGATGCATAGTTGAATTGCACTATATTAAGGTGTACCATGAAGATTAAAACTGCCCCGTTCCAAGATGCATAGTGCATAGTCCATGGTGGGGGTGCAACATACGAAGCTGCAAAATGTATAGTGGAAATGTAATATACTAATGTGCACCATGCATTGGTTATTATGGAAGTACATCTTATCAAGCTGTGCGGTTCATGGTGCAAGTGCAACGTACCAAGACGCAAAGGGCAAGGTGGATGGTGGAAGTGTCCCCTACCAAGGTGAAGTGTGGATAGTGAAAGTGAACTATATTAAGGTTCACGGAGCATAGTGCATGGTGGAAGTGAAAAATACAAAGTTGCACTTTTTATGGTGACAGTGCACTGTACCAAGGTGCAAAGTGCAATATGTACATAGTGGAAGTTCACTGTACCAAGCTGCACGATGCATAGTGTGTGATGGAAGTGCGCCGTACCAACTTGCACAATGCATAGTGCATGGTTGAAGTGCACCGTACTTTAGTGCACAATACATGGTGAATAGTGGAACTGCATCATACTAATGTACATGGTGCATTGTGGAAGTCCACTGTACTAAGGTGCACAATGAATAGTGTGTGATGGAAGTGCACCGTACCAAGTTGCACAATGAATAGTGCATGGTTGAAGTGCACCATACTATACTGCACAATACATGGTGAATAGTGGAACTGTATTATAATAATGTAAATGGTGCATAGTTGAAGTCCATGGTACTAAGGTGCAAGGTTCCTGGTAGATAGTTAAAGTGCGCGATACCAAGGTTTATACTACATAGTCGAAGTGCACTATATCAAGGTGCACATGCCATAGTGTTTGGTGGAAGTGCATCGTAACAAGGTGAATTATGCAAGGTGCATAGTCGAATTCCACCATACCAAGGTGTACCATGCAAAGTAAAAGTGCACCGTTCCAAGCTGCATGGTGCGTAGTTCATGGTGCAATTCGACTATGCATGGTGAATAATCAAATTCCACCATACCATGGTGAATTATACAAGGTGCATAGTGGAATTGCACCATACCAAGGTGTACCATAAAAAGTAAAAGTGCACCGTTCCAAGGTGCATGGGGCGTAGTTCATGGTGGAAGCGTAACATACGAATTTGCAGAATGTATAGTGGAAATGTAATGCACTAATATGCTCCATACCTGGGTCATTGGGGATGTGCATTGTATCAAGGTGTACGGTTCATGGTGGAAGTGCACAATACTAACAACCAAAGTGCAAAGTGGATGGTGGATGGTGGAAGCTCCCCGTTCCAAGGTGTACTGTGAATAACGTAAGAGAATAGTGCTTGGTAGATGTGCAAAATACTAAGTTGCAATTTTTATATTGACAGTGCACTGTACCAAGGTGCAAAGTGCAAGGTACATAGTGGAAGTTCACTGTACCAAGCTACACAATGCATAGTTTGTGATGGAAGTGCACCGTACCAAATTGCACAATGCATAGTGCATGGTTAAAGTGCACCATACTATAATGCACAATACATGGTGAATAGTGGAACTGCATCATACTAATGTACATGGTGCATTGTGGAAGTCCATGGTACTAAGGTGCAAAGTTCCATGTAGATAGTCGAAGTGCGCGATACGAAGGTTTATACTACATAGTCGAAGTGCACTATATCAAGGTGCACGTGCCATAGTGCTTGGTGGAAGTGCATCGTAACAAGGTGAATTATGCAAGGTGCATAGTCGAATTGCACCATACCAAGGTGTATCATGCAAACTAAAAGTGCACCGTTCCAAGCTGCATGGTGCGTAGTTCATGGTAGAAGCGCAAGATACGAACTTGCAGAATGGATAGTGGGAATGTAATGCACTAATATGCTCCATGCATAGGTCACTGGGTGTACGGTTCATGGTGGAAGTGCACAATACCAACAAGCAAAGTGCAAGGTGGATGGTGGAAGTTCCCCGTTTCCAGGTGCAGTGTGGATAGCGTAAGTGAATTATACTAGGGTTCACAGAGCATAGTGCTTGGTGGATGTGCAAAATACTAAGTTGCAATTTTTATAGTGACAGTTCAATATACCAAGGTGCAAAGTGCAAGGTACATAGTGGAAGTTCACTGTACCTACACGATGCATAGTTTGTTATGGAAGTGCACCGTACCAAGTTACACAATTCATAGTGCATGGTTGAAGTGCACCATACTATAGTGCACAATACATGGTGAATAGTGCAACTACATCATACTAATGTACATGGTGCATTGTTGAAGTCCACAATACTAAGGTGCAAAGTTGCAGGTAGATAGCCGAAGTGCGTGATACCAAGGTTTATACTACATCGTCGAACTGCACTATATCAAGGTGCACGTGCCATAGTGCTCGGTGGAAGTGCATCATAACAGGGTGGATTGTGCAAGGTGTATAGTTGAATTGCAGAACACCAAGGTGAATTTTACATGGTGCATAATGGAATTACACCATACCATGGTGCATTATTCAAGGTGCATAGTGGAATTGAACCATACCATGGTGTACCATGCAAAGTAAAAGTGCACCGTTACAAGGTACATGGTGCGTAGTCCATGGTGGAAGTGCAACATACGAACTTGCTGAATGCATAGTGGAAATGTAATGAGCTAATGTGCACCATGCATGCGTCATTGTGGATGTGCATTGTATCACGGTATACGGTTCATGGTGGAAGTACACCGTACGAACAATCGAAGTGCAAGGTGGATGGTGGAAGTTCCCCGTTCCAAGGTGCAGTTTGGATAGTGTAAGTGAACTATACCAGGGTTCATAGAGCATAGTGGTTGGTGGATGTGAAAAATACAAAGTTGTAGTTTTTATAGTGACAATGCACTGTACCAATGTGCAAAGTGCAAGGTACATAGTGGAAGTTCACTGTACCAAGCTGCACGATGCATAGTGTGTGATGGAAGTGCACCATACCAAGTTGCACAATGCATAGTGCATGGTTAAAGTGCACCATACTATAGTGCACAATACATGGCAAATAGTGCATCTGCATCATACTAATGTACATGGTGCATTGTGGAAGTCCACGGTACTAAGGTGCAAAGTTCCAAGTAGATAGTCGAAGTGCGCGATACGAAGGTTTATACTACATAGTCGAAGTGCACGATATCAAGGTGCACGTGCCATAGTGCTCGGTGGAAGTGCATCATAACAAATTGAATTGTGCAAGGTGTATAATTGAATTTTACAATACCAAGGTGAATTGTGCATGGTGCATAATGGAATTACACCATACCCTGGTGAATTACCCAAGGTGCATAGTCGAGTTGCCCCATACCATGCTGTACAATGCAAAGTAAAAGTGCACCGTTCCAAGCTGCATGGTGCGTAGTCATTGTTGTAAACGCAACATACAAACGTTAAGAATGCATAGTGGAAATGTAATGCACTAATATGCACCATGCATGGGTCAATGGGGATGTGCATTGTATCAAGGTGTACGGTTCATGGTTGAAATACACCGTACGAACAAGGGAAGTGCAAGGTGGATGGTGGAAGTTCTCCGTTCCAAGAAGAAGTGTGGATAGTGTAAGAAAACTATACCAGGGTTCATAGAGTATAGTGCTTGGTGGATGTGCAAAATACTCAGTTGTAGTTTTTTATAGTGACAATGCACTGTACCAAGGTGCAAAGTGCAAGGTACATAGTGGAAGTTCACCGTACCAAGTTGAACGATTCATAGTGTGTGATGGAAGTGCACCGTACCAAGTTGCACAATGCATAGTGCGTGGTTAAAGTTCACCATACTATAGTGCACAATACATGGTGAATAGTTGAACTGCATCATACTAATGTACATGGTGCATTGTGGAAGTCCACGGTACTAAGGTGCAAAGTTCCAGGTAGATTATCGAACTGCGTGATACCAAGGTTTATACTACATAGTCGAAGTGCACTATATCAAGGTGTACGTGCCATAGTGCTCGGTGGAAGTGCATCATAACAGGGTGAATTGTGCAAGGTTTATAGTTGAATTGCACAATACCAAGGTGAATTGTGCATGGTGCATAATGGAATTACACCATACCATGGTGAATTATGCAAGGTGCATAGTCGAGTTGCCACATACCATGGTGTACAATGCAAAGTAAGAGTGCACCGATCCAAGCTGCATGGTGCGTAGTCATTGTTGAAAACGCAACATACGAACTTGCAAAATGCATAGTGGAAATGTAATGCACTAATATGCACCATGCATGGGTCATTGGGGATGTGCATTGTATCAAGGTGTACGGTTCATGGTGGAAGTGCACCATACCAACAAGCAA
>QMEG01002001.1:0-54347 GCA_010665285.1 Linum bienne | reverse complement strand
CAAGGTGCATAGTCGAATTGCACCATACCATGGTGTACCATGCAAAGTAAAAGTGCACCGTTCCAAGCTGCATGGTGCGTAGTCCATGGTGGAAGTGCAACATACCAACTTGCAGAATGCATAGTGGAAATGTAATGCACTAATGTGCACCATGCATGGGTCATCGAGGATGTGCATTGTATCAAGGTGTACGGTTCATGGTGGAAGTACACCGTACGGACAAGCAAAGTGCAAGGTGGATGGTGGAAGTTCCCCGTTCCAAGGTGTAGTATGATACAATTCTTTTTTTTAGATACTTTATTGTTTAAATGAAAAAAGAATGTATTTATTAAAAATAAATAAAATTATTTGTGTAATCAAACAGATGTTAGTGTAGATAATATTGTTTAATTTTTTTTAATTATGTAACTGAAAAAATTTAAACACAATATGGAGGCTAACTTATTAATTCAGGATAGGTTTACAATGTATATTTAATTTGATGTCTAGATTTATTTTTTAGATTCGTCAACTAAATCAAAATAAAATTTTATGAAGTTCATGTATTTTGGTGGTAAAGTACATGATGTTAAAGTTGACCGATAAGAAGTATAGACGCATCATAATTGTTAATGTTCCCACACATAGGTATGAGAAAGTCATGCATACATCTACATGCCCTTCTACGGTTAACGTCTCAGCGTAGTTGGCTATATTTATGAAAAGTGAATAATTTGGGATTCTCTACTTTTGAAATGGAGTACATACATCTTAAAAGGAATGTTTTAATAACCGTACCGACCACAATATCGAAAAGTTTAGTGGTATAAAATTTGATGGTTCAACCGTGGTTTTGTACCGTTTCAACTAGCTGTAATAATAAAGAAAAAATATATATGAATATTAATATTAAAATAATGTACGACTCAATTAATAATAAAACCGGATAATACTGGTCGTATATAGAATTAAAAAGTATTTAAAAACCCAAAAGCTAGACTTCATATATCTATAATTATATATATAAGTAAAACTATAGTTAATATAAGAATTCATATCATCAAAAGAGTATATAACCTAAAATTAAGTTGTAATATGATACAATTCTATTTTTTTAGATACTTTATTTTTTAAATGAAAAAGAATGTATTTATTAAAAGTTAATAAACTTATATGTGTAATTAGACTGATGTTAGGGTAGATAATATTGTTTAATCTTTTTTAATTATGTAACAGAAAAAATTTAAACACAATATGGAGGGTAACATATTAGTTCAGGATAGGTTTGCATTGTATATTTAATTTGATGTCTAGATTTGTATTTTTAGATTCGTCAACTAAATCAAAATAAAATTTAATGAACTCCATGTATTTTGGTGGTAAAGTATGATTGTCTCATACGCCATGTGTGCGAACATTATTAATTGTGGTGCATGCATACTTCTTATCGGTCAACCTTATCATTGTGTACTCTATCCCTAAAATATATGAAGTTCATATTATTTTAGTTTGATTTACTGGACGAATCTAAAAGAATAAATAAAGACATCAAATCAAATATACAATGAAAACCTATCCTCAATTAATATGTTAGCCTCCATATTGTGATTATATTTTTTCATTTACATAATTATATAAAAAAATTAACAATATTATCTACACTAACATGCGTCTAATTACACAAATAAGATAATTTATTTTCAATAAATATATTCTTTTTTAATTTAAAAGATAAAATATTTATAAATATAAAATATTATGTCACAACTTAATTTTAGGTTATCTACTTTTTTGAAGATATGAATTCTCATATGAAATATATTTTTACTTACGTATACAAATATAGATATAGAAGTCTAGATATTAGGATTTTTAACTACGTTTTAATTGTACATACGACCAGTATTATCTGGTTTGATTATTAATTCATCCGTACATTATTTTTTTATTCATTGTCATATATAATTTTAGTTATTATTACAAACAGTTGAAACGGCAGAAACCACGGTTGAAATATCAAATTTCATACCACTAAAAATTCCGGTATTGTGGATGCTATGGTTCTGAAAACATTGCTTTAAAGAGATATGTACTCCATTTCAAAAGTGGAGAATCCCAAATTATTAACTTTTCATGAATATAGCCAACTTCGGTGCCTCGTTAACCGTAAAAGGGTATGCAGCTGTATACATGATTGTCTCATACGCCATGTGTGCGAACATTATTAATTGTCGTGCCTGCATACTTCTTATCGGTCAACCTTATCATTGTGTACTTTATCCCCAAAATATATAAAGTTCATATTATTTTAATTTGATTTACTGGACGAATCTAAAAGAATAAATAAAGACGTCAAATCAAATATACAATGCAAACCTATCCACAATTAATATGTTAGCCTCCATATTGTGATTATATTTTTTCATTTACATAATTATATAAAAAAAATTAACAATATTATCTACACTAACATGCGTCTAATTACACAAATAAGATAATTTATTTTCAATAAATATATTCTTTTTAAAATTAAAAGATAAAATATTTATAAATATAGAATATTATGTCACAACTTAATTTTAGGTTATATACTTTTTTGAAGATTTGAATTCTCATATGAAATATATTTTTACTTACGTATACAAATATAGATATAGAAGTCTAGATTTTAGGATTTTTAAGTACTTTTGAATTGTATATACGTCCATAATTTTACGGTTTAATTATTAATTCATCCGTACATTATTTTTCTATTCATTTTCATATATAATTTTATTTATTATTACAAACAGTTGAAACGGCATAAATAACGGTTGAAATATCAAATTTCATACCACTAAAATTTCTGGTATTGTGGCTGTTATGGTTCTGAAAACATTGCTTTAAAGAGATATGTACTCCATTTCAAAAGTGGAGAATCCCAAATTATTAACTTTTCATGAATATAGCCAACTACGGTGCCTCGTTAACCGTAAAAGGGTATGCAGCTGTATGCATGATTGTTTCTTACGCCATGTGTGGGAACATTATTAATTGTGGTGCCTGCATACTTCTTATCGGTCAACCTTATCATTGTGTACTTTATCCCCAAAATATATGAAGTTCGTATCATTTTAATTTGATTTACTGGACGAATCTAAAAGAATAAATAAAGGCATCAAATCAAATATACAATGCAAACCTATCCTCAATTAATATGTTAGCCTCCATATTTTGATTATCTTTTTTCAAATACATAATTATATAAAAAAATTAACAATATTATCTACACTAACATTCGTTTAATTAAACAAATAAGATAATTTATTTTTAATAAATACACTCTTTTTAAAATTAAAAAATAAAGTATTTATAAATATAGAATATTATGTCACAACATAAGTTTAGGTTATATACTTTTTTCAAGATATGAATTCTGATATGAAATATATTTCAACTTATGTATACAAAATTTGATATAGAAGTCTAGATGTTAGGATTTTTAACTACTTTTTAATTGTACATAAGACTAGTATTATCCGGTTTGATTATTAATTCATCCGGACGTTATTTTTCTATGCATTGTCATATGTTATTTTATTTATTATTACAAACAGTGGAAACGGCATAAAATCACTGTTGAAACATCAAATTTCATACCACTTAAATTTCTGGTATTGTGGCCGATATGGTTCTGAAAACATTGCTTTAAAGAGGTATGTACTCCATTTAAAAAGTGGAGAATCCCAAATTATTAACTTTTCATAAATATAGCCAACTACTGCTCCTCGTTAATCGTAAAAGGGCATGCAGCTTTATGCATGATTGTCTCATACGCCATGTGTGGGAACATTATTAATTCCAGTGCCTACATACTTTTTATCGGCCAACCTTATCATTGCATACTTTACGCCCAAAATATATAAACTTCATATCATTTTAGTTTGATTTACTAGACGAATCTAAAAGAATAAATAAAGACATCAAATTAAATATACAGTGCAAACCTATCCTCAATGAAAGTGTTAGCCTCCATATTGTGATTATATTTTTTGAGTTACAAAATTATATAAAAAATTAACAATATTATCTACACTAACATTCGTCTAATTACACAAACGAGATAGTTTATTTTTAATAAATACATTCGTTTTTAAATAAAAATATAAAATATCTAAAAAAATAGAATATTATGTCACAACTTAATTTTAGGTTTATACTTTTTTTGCAGATATGAATTCTCATATGAAATATATTTTTACTTACGTATACAAATATAGATATATAACTCTAGATGTTAAGATTTTTAACTACTTTTTAATTGTACATACGACTAGTATTATCCAGTTTGATTATTAATTCATCTGTACGTTATGATTTTATTCATTGTCATATAAAATTTTATTTATTATTACAAACAGTTAAATGGCATGAAACCACGGTTGAAACATAATATTTCATACCCTTTAAATTTCCGATATCACGGCCGATATGGTTCTTAAAACATTGCTTTAAAGAGGTATGTACTCCATTTCAAAAGTTGAGAATCCCAAATTATTAACTTTTCATAAATATAGCCAACTATGCTGCCGCGTTAACCGTAAAAGGGCACGTAGTTGTATGCATGATTGTCTTATACGCCATGTGTGGGGACATTATTAATTGCGGTGCCTACATACTTTTTATCGGTCAACCTTATCATTGTGTACTTTACCCCCAAAATATATGAAGTTCATATCATTTTAGTATGATTTACTAAACGAATCTAAAAGAATAAATAAAGACATCAATTAAAATATACAATGCAAACCTATTCTCAATTAATATGTTAGCCTCCACATTGTGATTATATTTTTTTTATTTACTTAATTATATAAAAAAAATTAACAATATTATCTACACTAACATGCGTCTAATTACACAAATAAGATAATTTATTTCGATAAATATATTCTTTATTAAATTAAAAAATAAAATATTTATAAAAATAGAATATTATGTCACACCTTAATTTTAGGTTATTATATACTTTTTTGAAGATATGAATTCTCAAATGAAATATATTTTTACTTACGTATACATATATAGATATAGAAGTCTACATATTGGGATTTTTAACTACTTTTTAATTGTACATACGACCAGTATTATCCGGTTTGCTTATTAATTCATCCGTACATTATTTTTCTATTCATTGTCATATATAATTTTATTTATTATTACAAATAGTTGAAACGGCATAAACCACGGTTGAAATATCAAATTTCATACCACTAAAATTTCCGGTATTGTGGCTGTTATGGTTCTGAAAACATTGGTTTAAAGAGATATGTACTCCATTTCAAAAGTGGAGAATCCCAAATTATTAACTTTTCATGAATATAGCCAACTACGGTGCCTCGTTAACCATAAAAAGGCATGTCGCTGTATGCATGATTGTCTCATACGCCATGTGTGGGAACATTATTAATTGCGGTGGCTACATACTTTTTATCGGTCAACCTTATCATTGCGTACTTTACCCCCAAAATATATGAAGTTCATATCATTTTAGTTTGATTTACTAGACGAATCTAAAAGAATAAATAAAGACATCAAATTAAATAAACAATGCAAACCTATCCTCAATTAATTTTTTAGCCTCCCTATTGTGATTATATTCTTTCAATTACATAATTATATAAAAAAAATTAACAATATTATCTACACTAACATTCGTCTAATTACACAAACGAGATAGTTTATTTTTAATAAATACATTCGTTTTTAAATTAAAATATAAAATATCTAAAAAAATAGAATATTATGTCACAACTTAATTTTAGGTTATATACTTTTTTGAAGATATGAATTCTTATATGAAATATATTTTTACTTACGTATACAAATATAGATATATAACTCTAGATGATAGGATTTTTAACTACTTTTCAATTGTAAATACGACCAGTATTATCCGGTTTGATTATTAATTCATTTGTACGTTATGATTCTATTCATTGTCATATAAAATTTTATTTATTATTACAAACAGTTAAATGACATAAAACCACGGTTGAAACATCAAATTTCATACCCTTAAAATTTCCGGTATTACGGCCGATATGGTTCTTAAAACATTCCTTTAAAGAGGTATGTACTCCATTTCAAAAGTTGAGAATCCCAAATTATTAACTTTTCATAAATATAGCCAACTACGGTGCTTCGTTAACCGAAAAGGCCACGCAGATGTATGCATGATTGTCTCATACGCCATGTGTTGGAACATTATTAATTGGCTACATACTTCTTATCGATCAACCTTATCATTGTGTACTTTACCCCCAAAATATATGAAGGTCATATCATTTTAGATTGATTTACTAGACGAATCTAAAACAATAAATAAAGACATCAAATTAAATATACAATGCAAACCTATCCTCAATTAATATGTTAGCCTCTATATTGTGATTATATTTTTTGAGTTACAAAATTATATAAAAAAAATTAACAATATTATCGACACTAACATTCGCCTAATGACACAAATAAGATAATTTATTTTTAATAAATACATTCTTCTTTAAATTATAAAATAAAATACCGAAAAAATAGAATATTATGTCACTACTTAATTTTAGGTTTTATACTTTTTTGAAGATATGAATTCTCATATGAAATATATTTTTACTTACGTATACTAATATAGATACATAACTTTAGATGTTAGGAATTTTAACTACTTTTTAATTGTATATACGACCAGTATTATCCGGTTTGATTATTAATTCATCTGTACGTTATGATTCTATTCATTGTCATATAAAATTTTATTTATTATTACAAATAGTTAAATGGCATAAAACCACGGTTGAAACATCAAATTTCATACCCTTGAAATTTCCGGTATTACGGCAGATATGGTTCTTAAAACATTGCTTTAAATAGGTATGTACTCCATTTCAAAAGTTGAGAATCCCAAATTATTAACTTTTCATAAATATAGCCAACTGTGGTGCCTCGTTAACCGTAAAAGGGCATGTAGCTGTATGCATGATTGTCTCATATGCCATGTGTGGGAACATTATTATTTGCGGTGCCTACATACTTCTTATCGGTCAACCGTATCATTGTGTACTTTACACCCAAAATATATGAAGTTCATATAATTTTAGTTTGATTTACTAGACGAATGTAAAAGAATAAATAAAGACATCAAATTGAATATACAATCCAAACCTATCCTCAATTAATATGTTAGCCTCTATATTGTGATTATATTTTTTGAGTTACAAAATTATATAAAAAAATTAACAATAGTATTTACACTAACATTCGTCTAATTACAGAAATAAGATAATTTATTTTTAATAAATACATTCTTCTTTAAATTAAAAAATAAAATACCTAAAAAAATAGAATATTATGTCACAACTCAATTTTAGGTTATATACTTTTTTGTAGATATGAATTCTCATATGAAATATATTTTTACTCACGTATACAAATATAGATATAGAAGTCTAGATGTTAGGATTTTTAACTACTTTTTAATTGTACATACGACCAGTATTATCCGGTTTGATTATTAATTCATCCGTACGTTATGATACTATTCATTGTCATATAAAATTTTATTTATTATTACAAACAGTTGAAACGGCATAAAACCACAGTTGAAACGGCATAAAACCACGGTTGAAACATCAAATTTCTTACCACTAAAATTTTCGATATGATGGCCGATATGGTTCTGAAAACATTGCCTTAAAGAGGTATGTACTCCATTTCAAAAGTTGAGTATTCCAAATTATTAACTTTTCATAAATATAGCCAATACGGTGCCTCGTTAACCGTAAAAGGGAATGTGGCTGTATGCATGATTGTCTCATACGCCATGTGTGGGAACATTATTAATTGCGGTGCCTACATACTTCTCATCGGTCAACCTTATCATTGTGTACTTTACCCCTAAAATATATGAAGTTCATATCATTTTAGTTTGATTTACTAGACGAATCTAAAAGAATAAATAAAGATATAAAAATTAAATATACAATGCAAACCTATCCTCAATTAATATTTTAGCCTCCATATTGTGATTATATATTTTGAGTTACAAAATTATATAAAAAAGTAACAATATTATCTACAATAACATTCGTCTAATTACACAAATAAGATAATTTATTTTTACTATATACATTCTTTGTTGAATTAAAAAACAACATATCTAAAAAAATAGAATATTATGTCACAACTTAATTTTAGGTTTTATACTTTTTTGAAGATATGAATTCTCATATGAAATGTATTTTTACTTACGTATACAAATATAGATATAGAAGACTAGATGTTAGGATTTTTAACTACTTTTTAATTGTACATACGACTAGTATTATGTGGTTTAATTACAAATTCATCTGTACGTTATGATTCTATTCATTGTCATATAAAATTTTATTTATTATTACAAACAGTTGAAATGATATAATCAAACCGGATAAAATAGACATAGAAGTCTAGATGTTCAATTTTTAATTACTTTTTAATTATACATACGACCAGTATTATCCGGTTTGATTATTAATTCATCCGTACGTTATGATGTATTCATTGTCATATAAAATTTTATATATTATTACAAACAGTTGTAACAGTATAAAACCACGGTTGAAACATCAAATTTCATACCACTAAAATTTCCGGTATTGTGGCCGATATGGTTATGAAAACATTGCTTTAAAGACGTATGTACTCCATTTCATAAGTTGAGAATCCCAAATTATTAACTTTTCATAAATATAGCCAATACGGTGCCTCGTTAACCGTAAAAGGGCATGTAGCTGTATGCATGATTGTCTCATACGCCATGTCTGGGAACATTATTAACTGCGGTGCCTACATACCTCTTATCGGTCAACCTTATCATTGTGTACTTTACCCCCAAAATATATGAAGTTCATATCATTTTAGTTTGATTTACTAGACGAATCTAAAAGAATAAATACAGATATCAAACTAAATATACAATGCAAATCTATCCTCAATTAATATGTTACCCTTCATATTGTGATTATATTTTTTCAGTTACAAAATTATATAGAAAAAATTAACAATATTATCTTCACGAACATNTTGAAACGGCATAAAACAACGGTTGACAAATCAAATTTCATACCACTAAAATTTCCGGTATTGTGGCCGATATGGTTTTGAAAACAATGCTTTAAAGAGGTATGTACTCCATTTCAAAAGTTGAGAATCCCAAATTATTAACTTTTCATAAATATAGCCAACTATGGTGCCTCGTTAACCGTAAAAGGGCATGTAGCTGTATGCATGATTGTCTCATACGCCATGTGTGGGAACATTATTAATTGCGGTGCCTACATACTTTTTATCGGTCAACCTTATCATTGTGTACTTTAACCCCAAAATATATGAAGTTCATATCATTTTAGTATGATTTACTAAACGAATCTAAAAGAATAAATAAAGACATCAAATTAAATATACAGTACAAACATATCCTCAATTAATATTTTAGTCTCCATATTGTGATTATATATTTTGAGTTACAAAATTATATAAAAAAAATTAACAATATTATCTGCAATAACATTCGTCTAATTACACAAATAAGATAATTTATTTTTAATAAATACATTATTTTTTAAATTAAAAATAAAATATCTAAAAAATTAGAATATTATGTTACAACTTAATTTTAGGCTATATACTTTTTTGAAGATATGAATTCTCATATGAAATGTATTTTTACTTACGTATACAAATATAGATATAGAAGTCTAGATGTTAAGAGTTTTAACTACTTTTTAATTGTACATACGATATTATCCGGTTTTATTATTAATTTATCCGTACGTTAAGATTCTATTCATTGTCATATAAAATTTTATTTACTATTACAAACAGTTGAAACTGCATAAAACAACGTTTCAAACATCAAATTTCATACCTCTAAAATTTCTGAAATTGTGGCCGATATGGTTCTGAATATATTGCTTTAAAGAGGTACGTACTCCATTTCAAAAGTTGAGAATCCCAAATTATTAACTTTTCAAAAATATAGCCAATACAGTGCCTTGTTAACCGTAAAAGGGCATGTAGCTGTATGCATGATTGACTCATACGCCATGTGTGGGAACATTATTAATTTCGGTTCCTACATACTTCTTATCGGTCAACCTTATCATTGTGTTCTTTACCCCCAAAATATATGAAGTTCATATCATTTTATTCGATTTACTAGACAAATCTAAAAGAATAAATAAACACATCAAATTAAATATACAATGCAAATCTATCCTCAATTAATATGTTAGCCTCCATATTGTGATTATATTTTTTGAGTTACAAAATAATATAAAAAAAATTAACAATATTATCTACACTAACATTCATCTAATTACACAAATAAGATAATTTATTTTTAATAAATACATTATTTGTTAAATTAAAAAATAAAATACCTAAAAAAATAGAATATTATATCACAACTTAATTTTAGGTTATATACATTTTTGTAGATATGAATTCTCATATGAAATATATTTTTACTCACGTATACAAATATAGATATAGAAGTCTAGATGTTAGGATTTTTAACTACTTTATAATTGTACATACGACCAGTATTATCCAGTTTGATTATTAATTCATTCGTACGTTATGATTCTATTCATTGTCATATAAAATTTTATTTATTATTACAAACAGTTGAAACTGCTTAAATCACGGTTGAAACATCAAATTTCATACCACTAAAATTTCCGATATTGTGGCCGATATGGTTTTGAAAATATTGCTTTATAGTGGTATGTACTCCATTTCAAAAGTTGAGAATCCCAAATTATTAACTTTTCATAAATATAGCCAACTACGGTGCCTCGTTAACCGTAAAAGGGCAAGTAGCTGTATGCATAATTGTCTCATACGCCATGTGTGGGAACATTATTAATAGCGGTGCCTACATACTTCTTATCGGTCAACCTTATCATTGTGTACTTTACCCCCAAAATATATGAAGTTCATATCATTTTAGTTTGATTTACTAGACCAATCTAAAAGAATAAATAAAGACATCAAATTAAATATACGATACAAACCTATCCTCAATAAATATTTTAGCCTCCATATTGTGATTATATATTTTGAGTTAAAAAATTATATACAAAAATTAACAATATTATCTACAATAACATTCATCTAATTACACAAATAAGATAATTCATTTTTAATAATACATTCTTTTTAAAATTAAAAAAAATATATATNATATGTTAGCCTTCATATTCTTATTATATTATTTCAATTACATAATTATATATATAAAAAGTAACAATATTATCTACACTAACATTCGTCTAATTATACAAATAAGATAATTTATTTTAATTAATACATTCTTTTTTAAATTAAAAAATAAAATATCTAAAAAATAGAATATTATGTCACAACTTAATTTTAGGTTATATACTTTTTTCAAGATATGAATTCTCATATGAAATATATTTTTACTTACGTATACAAATATAGATATAGAAGTCTAGATGTTAGGATTTTTAACAACTTTTTTAGTACATATGACCAGTATTATCCGGTTTGATTATTAATTCATCCGCATGTTATTTTTGTATTCATTGTCATATAAAATTTTATTTATTATTACAAACAGTTGAAATCGTATAAAACAAAGGTTGAAACATCAAATTTCATACCACTATAATTTCCGGTATTGTGGCCGATATGGTTATGAAAACATTGCTTTATAGTGGTATGTACTCCATTTCAAAAGTTGAGAATCCCAAATTATTAACTTTTCATAAATATAGCCAACTACGGTGCCTCGTTAACCGTAAAAGGGCATGTAGCTGTATGCATGATTGTCTCATACGCCATGTGTGGGAACATTATTAATTGCGGTGCCTACATACTTCTTATCGATCAACATTATCATTGTGTACTTTACCCCCAAAATATATGAAGTTCATATCATTTTAGTTTGATTTACTAGACGAATCGAAAAGAATAAATAAAGACTTCAAATTAAATATACAATGCAAACCTATCCTCATTAATATTTTAGCCTCCATATTTTGATTATATTTTTTCAGTTACATAATTATATAAAAAGTTTTAACAATATTATCTACACTTATATCAGTCTAATTACACAAATAAAATTATTTATTTTTAACAAAGAAATTCATTTTTAATTGTAAAATAAAATATCTATAAAAAATAGAATGGGATCATATCACAACTAAATTTTACGTAATATACTTTTTTGAAGATATGAATTCTTTTATGAAATATAGTTTTACTACTATATATAATTATAGATATATGACGTCTATATGTTAAGGTTTTTAACTATATGTACCACCAGTATTATCCGGTTGGATTATTAATTCATCTGTATGTCAGTTTATTATGAACGGTCATATATATATTATTACAAACAATTGAAACGGCATAAAACCGCGGTTGAAACATAGAATTTCATACCACTAAAATTTCCGTTATTGTGGCCGATATGGTTCTGAAAACATTAGTTTAGAGAGGTGTGTACTCAATTTCAAAAGTGAAGAATACCAAATTATTTACTTTTCATTAATATAGCCAACTATGGTGAGGCGTTAACCGTAAAAGGGCATGCAACTTTATGCATGACTGTCTCGTACGCAATGTTTAAGAACATTATTAATTATCGTGCAAACATACTTTTTATCGATCAACCTTATCATTATCACTTTACCACCAAAATATATGAAATTAATATCATTTTAGTTCGATTTACTTGACGAATCTAAAGAAAGATCTAGACATCAAATTAAATATACAATGCAAACATATCCTCAATTAATATGTTATCCTCCATATTTTGATTATATTTTTTCAATTACATAATTATATTAAAAAAATTTAACAGTACTATTTACACTAACATCAGTCTAATTCCACAAATAAGTTTATTTATTTTTAACAAATACATTATTATTTTGAAGATAATTGTAGTGAATGCCCAATTGTGTAACTCCTCATTCTATGGTTAATGTATTTTATTCCCCTACTTTATGTGTATGATTTAATGTATTTCATTCCCCTCTTTTATGTGTAATAATATTAGAGAGTGTAGGTTATGATTCCATGAGCATATAAATAGAGCTCTCATTTGTAGCATTCCACACACCTCCATAAGAAAGTACTTCTCCTCACATGTTCTTGTTCTCTTCTTTGTTCTTGGTTTTATAACACGTTATCAGCACGAGTGCTCTGCCTATTTTCTCGAAGTTTCACGAAGGTTGTTATTTTCTATATCTTGTTTCACGAAGGTTGTTATCTTTTTTCAATAAAAAATAAAATATCTATAAAAAATAGAATTGTATCATATCACATCTTAATTTTAGGTAATATACTTTTTCAAAGATATGAATTCTTATATGAAATATAGTTTTACTTACGCATATAATTATAGATATATGAAGTCTAGATTTTAGGATTTTAATAACTTTTTAATTCTATATACGACCAGTATTATCCGATTAGATTATTAATTCATATGTATGTTAACTGGCTATTAATTGTCATATATATTTTTCCTTTATTATTATAGCGAGTTGAAACGGTACAAACCCACGGTTGAACCATCAGATTTCAAACAACTAAACTTTCTGATATTGTGGCCGATACGGTTCTGAAAACATTGCTTTAAAGTGGTATGTACTCAATTTCAAAAGTGGAGAATTCCAAATTATTCACTTTTCATAAATATAGCCAACTATGGTGAGACGTTAACCGTAAAAGGGCATGCTATATGCATGACTGTCATGTGTGGAAACATTATTAATTACCGTGCGTACATACTTTTTATCGGTCAATCTTATCATTGTGTACTTTACCACCAAAATATATGAAGTTCATATCATTTTAGTTCGATTTACTTGACGAATCTAAAAGAACAAATCTACAAATCAAATTAAGTATACAATGTAAACCTATCCTCAATTAATATGTTAACCTCCATATTGTGATTATATTTTTCTAGTTACATAATTATATAAAAAAATTAAACAATATTATTTACACTAAGATCAGTCTAATTACAAAAATTAGTTTACTTATTTTTAACATACATTCTTTTTTCAATTAAAAATATACACCATTTTCTAACACGTCCCTCGTACGAAAGTCAATTACCATCATACGAAAGCCAATTATCGAGATTGAAGTTTGTAATCAACTATTAATATAGGAGTAGTGGAGATTCAAATACATAAACGTTTGGTCTAAATATATATTTTAATACCATGTCAAAAATCATTACATTTTAATAATTCGAATTATTGAGAGAAGGTGAAGGTTAAACAACTAATAACACGCATAAACATGTGAGTTTCCTAATAATGTGCACATGTGAATACATGCATGCACCTAATTAACATGTGGATGCCTAAAGAACTATAGTTACCTAAGAACATAAGATTAGGTTCGAAAATCATGCTTTCCAAACATCTACTACTGTTTTTGGTTTTTTACCTTCACGTTTTTTTTCCCCAGGTTCACGAGAAGGATCTGTGAACCTACTCAAGAAACGTGGTTCCTGGTCATGTAAGAAGGACCCTAAAGAAGGAAATGAAATGTCTAATTTCAGGACTAATTTGCAATTTCTATAAACAAAAAGGGGCAAAAGAGAGAGAGAAAGGAAAGTGCAGAGAAAAGCAAGGAAAGGCAGGGAAATGAATGGGGAAAATCTGACGTAAAAGTAGAGCTACCTACCAAATCCCAGCCCCCTATCTGCAACCACTTGTCTTTCTTCCTTACCAACTCGGTCAAATCTCCTCTCACAGCAGATTGCCCTTTTCACTTCTTCTTCGTCTTCTTCTCTCTTCTTCTCCCTTCTTTATAATTATAATCCCCAAACCAAACAGAGATACATTTCCATTCTTTCCTTCTGAGCTTTTCGTCGAACAGTTGGCAGGCAAAATAAAATCAACTGCTGCAACTAGACACTTTTTGCTCCCAAGCAACAGAAAAAAGAAGATGGGAAGGTCTCCTTGTTGTGAGAAGGCTCATACCAACAAAGGCGCTTGGACCAAAGAAGAAGACCAGCGTCTCATCGATTACATCCGCGCTCATGGCGAAGGTTGCTGGCGCTCCCTCCCTAAATCTGCTGGTTAGTTTCGGTATCCCGACAAGTAAAGTTTCACCCTTTTTTGTTTGTGGCTACTTAGCTTGTTAATTAAATGTGTCTTGACAGGGTTGCTTAGATGTGGAAAGAGTTGCAGACTTCGATGGATAAATTACCTGAGGCCTGATCTCAAAAGGGGAAATTTCACCGATGAAGAGGATCAACTCATCATTAAGCTCCACAACTTGCTCGGAAACAAGTGAGTCAGTATATTTATTTCCATTCCCCTGTTTCATTTTTTATTTTTATTTTGCTAGAGTTTTGTTTCTAATCAACTCTGTTTTGATTCAGATGGTCGTTGATTGCCGGAAGATTGCCTGGAAGAACAGACAACGAGATCAAGAACTACTGGAATACCCACATCAAGAGAAAACTTTTGAGCCACGGGATTGACCCGCAGACCCACCGTCCCCTGAACGAGAAACCAACCGGAGCCGTCAACGCCACCACCGTTGCTCCTCCGGCGAAGCCAATACAGTTGGATTTCAAAACCAACAACGGAATCCCGGATTTCGAATTCCAAACCGTGAAAGCAGAGTCCGTCGAAGAAAACAACTGCTCAAGCAGCGGCATGACGACCGACGAAGAACTGCCGCAGAGGCCCACCGCAACAGCGGCAGGGAATCGAAGCCAACGAGATGAATTGAATTTGGATCTAACAATTGGGCTTTCTCCTTATTCGCAGCCTAGTTCTGCTTCTTCTGGCAACTCGGCCGAGTCGAAGCTTGATCAGTTTGGGCCAATAATTCAGTTTTCCGGTGCGGCGAAGGATGTTTGCGTGTGTTGGCAGCTGGGTTTTTCAGGGAAGTGCCGTTGCCAATATTCCGGTGCCGGTGAGCTGCAAAGTAGATTTCAATATTAGTAATTCCAAATTTTCAATCTTTTTTCTTTTTGGTAGTTAAATTTCTCCCAGTGTATTTTTGGGACTAGATTTTGTACTTGACCCTTTTCATCAGTCTGGACAAAAATTGAATAGAAGGTGTTGCAGGATTTTGGATGTGAATCACTATGGGGACCAAAACTTCACCAACCAGTAGCAAAGCACCATCATATGCATTTTGAACTTAGTTTTATGCTATATATAATTTTGTATGATATCAGAGTTTAAAATTCTTTAAAATTAGTTGAATTTAACTAGAGGAAAAGTTGAACCCAGTTACGTCAAGGATTGTTGAAGAAAATATAAATGAGGACCGGAAATTACCAAATAACAAAGTACATGTTTTCAGGAATGTCTCAACTTAATCTACCAAACGCATCCGACAAAATAACATGACACAATATTAATTAGTATAAACCAAACTTGATACATACCGCCCTAACTAACTCTTAACATGATTAAATTTCCATTTCCCATATGCAGGCATATGGCCATATCCCATATTAAACCTTGTACGCATCAACAAGATGTTCCTCATTTATTAAAAAAATATATTATAAAAAAAACTTTTTTTGACGGACACCACATTAAATGAATGATGTTGTGAGGTAAATTTTAAGTTGTCGACCATCAACTTTTTATTAGAATAAATACAATCGCATAAGCAATTCTCTAAATCAACATTTTGTTAGATTATCGAAAACATGTAGATGTTGAATATACCTAGATTCATGTTTGACCGTTTAAAGTTTGATGCGGAAATAATACTTAGATGATTAACAGACAGATAATGCTCCTGATAAGGTACATAATCGATCAACTCCTTTCTTTTAATAAGAAGAATCTTGTTCTACTTTCTTGACAAGAACAATCAGAAACTTTCTTTAATAATAATTGCTTACTTATTATCATTGACTCAAGAGTTTAAATACACCCATGACTGAACCTGAATCCTACATTGGTGGCACTACATTCTACTCCTATCTGCACATCTCACTTAGGTGGAGGTGCCAGCTTTTTTGCAACAAACAAACAAACTGATACCAATTCAAAATGCAACAGCAAAAATCAAACTACTACAAGCAACAGAGTCGGACGATTGATTACTCATCGACGAATCATAGATTGGGCCTACGTGAACAGCTCGTACGGAGTGGACCTGGAAGAGTTGGGCTTTACGGTCTATCATTACTTCCCTTTGAAGCAACGACATTGTCCTCAATGCCAATCAGAATGAATCAATCATGAAAAACCGAGGCCAGCTCCCAAGTTGCATCATCTATTGGTAGGGTGTGCCATTTGATCAAAGAGCTGGGAAACCTGTCAAATCCAGCGGGTATCGAGGACGGCCCTCGGTTGTAGTAGTAGGCCGCCGTTGTCAGTTACCGGTGGAATGTCTGAACTTGCTGTTGGGTCAGGGATATTGCAGCGATGGAGGAGAGACACGTGAAAGACGGGGTGGACGCGGCTGCCGGCTGGAAGGATGAGGCGATAAGCAACTGGTCCCAACCGTTCAACAATAGGGTATGGTCCAAAAAATCGACAGGCGAGTTTCTGAGATTCTCTTCGAAACTCTGAATGTTGGCGATATGGTTGCAATTTAAGATAAACCCAGTCCCCGACTCCATACTTGACGTCACGGTGGTGCTGATCGACATGTTGTTTCATCCGATTTTTTGCGGCAGCCAGATTCTGTCGCAGGGTTCCGAGCAGCTCGTTGCGATCAGAAAGCGCAGCGTCCACCTCGTGGATTGAAGTTGAGCCTGGGCGATAAAAGGGAATATCAGGTGGTAGACGACCATATAAAGCTTGAAATTGAGACATACTCGTCGAGCTATGAAAGCTGGTATTGCACCAATATTCGGCCCAAGGTAGAGCCGTCGCCCAACGCCGAGGCTGCTGATGGGTGAAGCACCGGAGGTACTGCTCGACGCATCGATTGACCACCTCTGCCTGGCCGTTGATCTATGGGAGGTATGAAGATGATATATGAAGTTTCGTCTCGGACAGGCGGAACAGTTCACACCAAAAATGACTAACAAAAATCGAATCCCGATCGCTGACGATCGAGCTCGGCAATCCGTGTAGCTTCACTACTCCAGCAACAAATTGATCAGCCACTGTACGTGTAGTATATGGGTGACCTAAAGCCAAAAAATGGCAAGACTTTGTAAGTCGATCTATGACCACCAAGATCGATGTTTTCCCGCCCGAATTCGGCAACCCGTCGATGAAATCGAGCAATATATCTTCCCAAACATGCTGGTGCTAAGGCATGCGCTTTGGCTCGCTGACAAGTATCGCAAGCGTTGATGAATTGCTTCACATCCTCGAGCATCCCGAGCCAATTGAATTGAGTACACAGCCGTTTGAACGTGCGAAAAGCTCCAGAGTGGCCCCCAATCGGAGTAGAGTGGACTTCTTGGAGCAAGTCATGGATGAGTGGTGAGTGCGGTGGGATGACAACGCGGCCGCGGTAGAAGACCATCTCTTGGCGGATAGTGAAAGGTCCATGGGTTGTGGACTTTAATCATGTAAGGATGATTGATTGTCGTCTCTTGTAAGGACTCCTATAGGCTTGTGTGAGAGACGGAGATGGCTAGGAGACTAGTTGATGGTGGTCGTTGACTTAGGGCATATGCGGCTTGATTCTCAATTTCATAATCGAAGCTCAAGAGTTTGGAGACCCATTGTTGTTTCTTTGGTGTGGTTATGCGTTGATCCAATAGATGTTTCAAACTCTTCTGATCTGTACGGATCACGAATTTACGGCACAGTATATATGGTTGCCACGTTTGGATGGTTGTGACTATGGAGAGCATCTCCTTAGCGTAAGTGGATAATGCCTGCTTTGTTTTTCACAAGGCCCGACTCATATACGCTATTGGGCGGCCTGCTTGCATTAAGATGACCCTAATATCTTAGTCGGATGCATCCGTTTCGATGGTGAACAGCTCGTCAAAATTGGGCATGGCTAGTATTGGAGTGGTTGTCATTGCAATCTTGAGAGCTTGGAAGGTGCCAGTAGCTGCTGAATCCCACTTGAACTCCCCCTTCTTGAGTAGACTGAAGATCGATATGTCGTCGAAAAAGACAAGAACCAATTGCTTATAACTGGTCGAAATATCTCATTCATAATAGCTTGAAATGTTCATGGAGCATTACAAAGATCAAAGGGCATTACCAGATATTCATAGTGACCGTTGTGGGTTTGGAACGCCGTTTTGTGCACGTCGACGTCAGCCATTCAAATTTCATGGTAACCTGCTCGTAAGTCCAAATTTTTGAAGTAGGATGCGCCATAGAGCTCATCAAGTGATCGCCCGAATAACTGTGAAGTTATTCCGACAACACCAAGTGTCGTTTGTGTCCGAAGGTCCCTCTCGTTATGCCTCTACTCGAATTCGTCAACACGGTTTAGGCTAAAAGATTTGGTTTTTGATTCTAGTTATTCTAATGACTAAATTAAACTAAAAGACTTTAAGTTGATTCAAAGGAGAAACTGAGTTCTTGGAAGAGACGAGTCACTAAGCTTGACCGCTAGAATGCTTTCAAAACGAACGAATGTGGACCTGAATGGAATGAAAAGAATTCTCCTAACACTCGTATGAATCCGCGGCATGATCATGCCCGCGGATCTCCATTACTAGCCTCCTAACTAAGGCAGAATTCCCCTTAATTGGGCTAGCTAGTAATGAACTCCAAGAAGTTCTACAAAGTGAAAGGGTGCTTTACCGGAACTAAAAGAACCCACGAGTAATTGGAAATAGCGTTAACTTGGCCCATCAACGCCTAAGCTACTGATAACTACACCCAACTTGGTCCATTAGGTGCAAACCAGAGCGCCCGCCAATTACAACATGGCTTTCCCTTAAAACCGGCAAAAACACAAAAGGTAGAATTAGGTTATCGATTTACCCCACCAATAACCCAATTCTATCCTCGATTGTCGAAGTAAAGAATTCCTAAGCCTATCACAAGCAAAGGATTTCAAGCATTTGACCTAATTCTAGCCATAACAGGAATTAGGTTGAACACCCAAGCAATCAAGACAATCTTTCATTCCAAATCAAACATCCACAAATGTTGTCTTAAACCTCCAAGACAAGTTTCATAGCCTAATTCCTACATCTCACCCAAGAATCCCAAAGGAATTAGCTACTCATGGTTCTAGAAGAAAGCAATTGGAAAGAAAACCTAACCATCTGATTACAGAGAATTAACGGCTTGTTCTTCTTCCAATCGATGCTCTTGATCTTCTATCTTCAATCCTAGCTTCAATCCTTCAAGGGGAGCTCCTTTGGATCTTCAATTTGGTTTTTAAGGGAGGTTATGTGCTGGTTTTTGCAGGAAAAGCTCGGGAAAAATCATGGAAAATCGAGTTGGGGAAGAATGGTTTCTCTTTCCTCCAACTTCCCTTTTTATAGGAGCAGCCGGATTTGGGAAGTTGCACGCCGTGCAGGGGTGCACGCAGTGCACCTTCCAAAGGTGTCCGTTCCGCGTACCAAAAGCAGGGGAACGGCATGTAGTGGTGCACGCCGTGCATCTTCAATTCTCCTCCATTCTGTGACGCAAAAAGGGAGGAACGGCGTGCAGTTGTGCACGCCGTGCAGCTCCAGTTTTTCTCCATCCTTCGATGCTCAAAGGGTTGAACGGCGTGCAGTGGTGCATGCCGTGCCTTTGGTTTGAGGCCGTGGTCTTGAGTACCTTTATGGACTGCACGGCGTGCAGTCCCTCTGCTGCTCCAACTCCAATCTCGACTTCCTTTCTCGAACTCCAATCGCTCTCCACACCACGCCTTGGCTTCATGGTCAGATCATCTATCTCAATAGTACCTTTAGGTGACAAATACTCCAAAGAAAACATCAAATGGACCGAAACGGTCCAAATGAACGGATCTATACACAATACGCCAAAACACGAAATTGTAGAGAAATGAAGTGCGAACATGCTAATAACCACTCAAATGCATGTAGAAAAAGGGTAGATAACTGCTACAAATTCTAGCCCTATCATCAAGCATGTCCTTGACGGTCGAAATTGGAAATTGATCCTTGATGGTGGTTGCATTGAGTACGTGATAGTCCGTAAAAAAACGCCAAGTCCTATCTTTCTTCTTGACCAACAGCACCAGAGAAGAAAAAGGACTTGTGCCGGGGCGGATAAGGCCGGAGGTGAGCATATGATTGGCCTGTGTCTCGATCTCATTCTTCTAGAAATGGGCGTACTGATACAGGCGCACATTAGCTGCCTCTGCTCCTTTTAATGTGATTTGGTGCTCGATTGTGCGGTGCGACGATAGATGCTAGGCTCATCAAACAAATCACCGAATTCACGAATGAGGGTTTGTAATTCCGTTGGAACTTGTCGTAGGGAATCCATTTTTGGAGATGGAAGGCATATAACTCGTAGCCTGGGTTCCTCTTTGCATAAGATTTTGAGAGAGGCCACTGAGATGGTGGTGCTATTGACTCCTCGGAGAGTGCAGTGCTGCCTAGCCCATTCAAATTCCATTATGAGTGATTTCCAATTGCTCTGAATGGTCCCAAGGGTCTCAAGCCACTGGACGCCAAGAATAATGTCGAAACCAGCGATAGGGATAGTGAAGAGGTGTGACTAGAAATTTGATTCCTTGTATGTCGAGGATGACGTGCTCGTGTTTTGCAACAAAGTGGATCGCCACTGGCGATTTTCACATTGAACGCTGGTACTGGAATTCCTTGAAGTTGCAAAGAATTTTCCATTTTTGAGATGATAAAGTTGTGCGTCGACCCACTATCTATGAGTGCCATTAATTTTGTTCGGCCCACTGAGGCCCAACCTTCATTGTTCGTCCACCCGTTCGACCCGATATTGCGTGAAAGGAGACCTCGGCTTCATCGACGGTTGTCGTCTCGTCATCCTCATCATCAGCCAGAATCATCATCAATCTTGATCTGCGGCATTTATGATTGGCTGTGAATTTCTCATCACAGTTAAAACATAGCGCAACCTGTCGACGTCGACTCATTTCTTCGAAAAATATGCGTTTGAAGTTTGTGGGTGGTGGTGGACGGGTCCTCTCTCCTGAGCTTGGTGCGGTGGCGGTAGGATTTGGACGATTTCTAAAGGAGGCATCAAAGATAGGTCAAGCCTTATATCTTGGAGGTGTGGTGAAATCGGTGGGAGAGCGGGCGGTGGAGCGAGGCGGGATGCGAGCTCTAGAGATCTGCTCATCTCGTACGCGAGCCAAATTGATAGAGGACTACTATTTGACGCTCTAACTTTCGAATTATATGACGCCCTGAACTTCATAAAGACGAAACTATCCAAATTTACTAATTCGAAAAACGTTCTATCGACGAAACTATCAAAATTTAAAATTCGAAAAACTTTGTACCCACGAAACGATCAAAAATTTTCATTCGAAAACCTCTCTCACGGTACGTGTTTTCTTACAATTTGGTGAACACAAATCGGGCGACGTCGAAAAATGGGCCGAAAACCATCCCGGTCGGCCGCAAATTTTGGCCGGAGGTAGCCTCGGCCGGTCGGTTGTTTCGGCCAGCAACACTGAGGGCCGAAACAACTAGCCGGCCGGAGCTGCCTCCGGCCGAAATCCAAGACCAGCTGCTTCCGGCCGAAATCAGAGACCAGCTGGACTACGCCATGAAGCACCAACCATATGGGGTCTCAAAGATGTTGAAAAGGTGTGTTTTAAGAACATCAGGTTGTGGGTGCTCATACATGATATACCATGGACCTACGCCTCTGATGCAAGTGTGCAAAGAATCGCCACCACCTACTTCCCCCACCTACAACCAAACGGAGATCCACCCAACTAAATGGACCAGGACAGTGAAGGTTCGGTGGACGTCACAGAAGCGGATCCACTCACCATGGGGTTGTACCTTAATAACAAAGGCACCCAAAAGGTAACCTTCCAATATGAAGGCCTCCATGAACTATGCATTTACTTTGGACGCATAGGGCATGACCTGCAACATTGCAGTGACCGCTAACATCACACGGAGCAAGGAATGAGTGGGATCTCCACTGAGGAGTTTAAATACCTACGCGTCGGAACACCAATCGGTCCCCAACCAGCAATCATCCCATGCCCTAAAGAACCTTGCCCATGACGATCGTTGTCAGGGTCAGAGGGAAGCAGCTTGAGTTACTAGTCAACGCCCCCTCTACTGCTCACTGGTGTCCCAACTCAGCTATCCTAGGAACCAAGTCAACCCTACCATCATCATGACGACAACAGGACTATTCCCAACGGATCCCTAGAGGGCATCACCCGGACCTACCACCATTTTCCCCTGACTCACCTATGACTGACGCCAAAGGAATGTCCCGTCTAAAGCTCACCAATTTGTCAGAAGAGTACAATAACAACCACTTTATGGCGACGACGCTTGGTATGGCCCGTGAGACTTTAAGACAAGACCAGGGACTCCACCGAGGTGCCTCGTCGGCGGTCTCCACCTTCCAGCAGTTCTATAGCGGCCCGAATCAGAGCCCACAACCCTCACCGGGATGTCCGCCAGGTTTCAAGCCCAACTTTGAGCCCATCTACAACAGCCAAACCCAAGCCCAGATCTTGGACCCTTGGCTGCACAGGGGCCAAAAAAAAAACCTCCTCCACTACAACACTCTATTCCAACTGCCAAGCTCCGCCAAAACCCAAAACCCGGGACCATGCTTGCCTGCCAAGGGGCCAATCTACCCAAACCGCTATCCTGGAGCCGGAGCCTTCAAACCGATATGGTCCACATCCCATCATTCAAGGGGCAACAACGCCGCTTCAGTCAATGGGCCAGCGGGCCCGAAATACTTCCCCATGCCTACCTCCTGCATCCCTCTCCCCACCTTGGCTCTTGGGTTACAACTCTCCCCCCAACTCGACCTCAATTCCGATGTTGTCCCCCAACCTCCTACCTCTGCCCTGGAGGAGAAGCCTGAAAGAGCCCTCAAAAGACACCATCAGGAAGCAACAGAAATGGTCTTCACCGTGCCACCATCCACAATGCTCAGCCTTGGTAGGCTATCCATCTCCCAGGGAGAAGGTAAGATTACATTGCCTTGTTAACACAACATGGTCAGACCTCAATGGACACAGTCAACTGTTCCACCAACGACCAATAGGATATGATCACAAACCCATTGTCCTGGACCTGGCCCACAGCTACCATGGCAGGGCTCTGTTTCGGTACGATCGGAGATAGAGAGATGACCTGGAAACACTAATTATTTTTCAGGCAGCTTGGAACTCGGCGAATAACTCCACCGACTCCGTCAACCAATGGAACAAGGACTTAGGCAGACAATCTCGTTATTGCCTCAAGGGGAAAAGGGCTACCGAGAGAGGAATCAAACAGTGTCTTGACGATCTTGAGTCCACACACACTACACCAATGGTGACTAATAAGAGGAGATGCCTCAAAGGGTAGCTTATGGATCTTTGGAAATCAGATGGGGAGCTATGGTGGCAAACAACTAGGATCAAATAGAAGGCGGAGGGGACAGGAATATGAGGTTCTTTCATGCCACAACAAAACACAGACACCAATGTAACACTATCTTACATCTTAGGACGGAGGATGGCCATTGGGTGGCCCATTCGGAAGAGCTAGCAAGCCATGCACTCGACTACTTTGATAATACGTTTAAGGTAAAAAACATATCTCAAGAGGAGGAGGATTTTTGCCAGACCCCGACTATGGTGGAACCCCACATCAACCTCCACCTAACTGCAACAGTAACTAATGAGGAAATACGTAATGCGATCTTCAATCTTGGAGCATCGCAAGTACCAGAACAAGACGGTTTTGGTGGGCACTTCTTCCGCCAGCACTAGCCCACTATAGGGGACAACATTTGTACAGAAATCCATTAGATCTTTGCATCGTGCATTCTACCACCAGGGGGAACAACACTCACATTGTGCTCATCCCCAAAAATCCAAACCCGACGACTATATTGGAGTTCCGATAGCAACTTCCGCTACAAGATTATTGCCATGGTTATCGTTACTAGGCTACAAGGATGGATGCCCGAACTGACGAACGAAATGCAAGGGGCCTTTACTGGTGGTCTCCTTATACAAGATAACGTCATGTTAGTGCATGAAGCTCTCCACAGCTTGAAAATACGGAAGAAAGGCCACAAGGAGGACATGTGTATCAAGTTGGATATGAGGAAGGCTTATGACCTGGTGGATTGGACCTGGCTCAAAAGAATCCTCACAGCCTGTGGGTTCGATATAGTCTGGATCTAATGGATCATCTCATGCGTCTCTATGGTCTCTTTTGACGTCCTCTTTAACGGTAAGAACACAGGAAGCTTCGCACCAGAAAGAGGAATCAGACAGGGATGTCCCTTATCTCCCTTTCTCTTCATACTCATGTCGAATTCCCTATAAATATTGATTTGAAAAAAATATTGGTTTAAAACATATCTCATGGATAAGATTGAGCAGAGAAGGTCCACTTATCTCTCACTGCCTCTTTGCAGATGACACTATTATCTTTGCCCATGCTTCCATCCAGGAGGCTCAATACATTATGGGGGATCATCTCTCGATATAGGGAACTGACAGGACAAAAAGTGAACAATGACAAATCTTCAATCTTCTTTTCTGCTAAAATCCCCTTAGTGAACCAACAAGTTATCACCAACAACATTGGCTTCAAACCGAGCCACCACCACTAAACATACCTAAGGATTCCAACATAGATCCTGAAAGGAAACCTTTGCTTTCCTTATTGACAGAATGACCTCCCATGCAAAAACATGGAAGACTAAGTATGTTTCCAATGCAGGGAGAGATGTATTGATAAAGGCGGTTCTACAGCCCATCCCTACCTATCTCATGAGCTGCTTCCCGCTGTCTAAACACACAACAAATCGGATGGACTCCATGGTGCGCAACTTCTACTGGATGGGTTCAGCCTCCAAACGGTCCATTCAATGGGCCAGTGGGACCAACCTTGCAAACCCTAAATGCCAAGGTGGACTTGCGTTTAAAACCTTTTGGGAGTTAAACCTTGCAATGCTGGAAAAACAAGCACGACGGCTTCTGACTAACCTCGGTTCCTTATGGGCTCCTGTTCTCAAAGCCAAGTACTTCAGGCATACCGACTCTCTAATCGCTAAGAAAGGAGCTAGACCATCCTGGATTTGGTCAAGCTTGTGCGACACGAAAGAGATGATAAAAAGCGGAGCCCTCCTTATAACGGGAAACGGAGAAAACATAAACCTTTCTACCTCTACCTGGCTGCAAACCATCCAACCTCCCTTTGTGACATCCTCCACAGGAACTAGCTCCAAAGCAACGGATTGGCTACTAGCGTTAGGACAGGCTTGGAACATGGCGCTGGTCAAATAGTATTGTACGCGAGAAGTACCAAGGGCGGTTAGCTGCACGCCTATAGGACCAACAGAAATGGAGGATAAATGGAGGTGGCACCACACGAAGGATGGGAGATTCACGGTGCCATCGGCGTACCACGCTCACAAATCTCTTATTGGGAGTCACATCGCCCCCAATGCTGCCGAAATCATGTTCTGGAAAAAGCTATGGAAACTCCCTCTTCCTCCCCACATCAGAATGTTCTTATGGAACTGTGCCACTTACGGACTCGCTACTTCCTCAAACCTTCATGCCCAAAACTACTGCCCCTCTCCCATATGTCAGCTATGCCGCAGGAAAGCGGAAACTACAACCCATTGCCTTTTTACTTGCTCCCATGCCCTTAAGATCTGGCAAGCTTTTCCAAACATCCAGCACGTTGAATTCTCCGGTCACCATGGCAACTGGATTCAGAGCTGTGTCTCAAATAACACCCCAGATACCAATCATATTGTTGCAATTACATGGAACATTTGAAAAAGCCATAACAATAGAATCTTTCGTGGAGAGTCCCCACCAACTTCCATCACCTCGCAGCTCATCATCGCTGACATTCATGACTGGAGAATCACCCCTACAACTGCTACCACCAGTATCACTAGGGACCCATCAAAACCCTACCGCCTCCCACCCAACGACCACCCGCTCTCAACCACCCCTCTACCACATATGTACCAATGGGTCATACACTGCGACAGATCCTTTATACAGGGTTCTCCAAAGGCAGGTTACGGTATTCTTGTTAAGAATGCCGTTGGGGTTGTAGTCGATGGGAGGGGGGAAGCTTTTTTTGTGCTTCAGTTATCGTTGCAGAGGCCAGAGTCCTTTTAGAGGCAGTTAAGCTGGCCATCAGCTTCCATGCTCCCACAATCATCTACTCGGACTGCCTCGACCTAGTGACGGTTACGCGCAACCCTAAACATCGATGGCCATAGCAATGCCTTGCGGACCTAGGACGGATCACGGATGTCGCCTCGTTTTTCCCGTTCATCACGGTGGCCTACACTCACCGCTCAACCAATCATCAAGCGGATGCACTTGCCAGAGCAGCCAGACAAGGCATTCTTCGTCCGGATTGGTTCGTCCAAGGAATCTAGATGCAATCATCAAATAAGTAAAAAAGAAAATTTATTCAGCTCTCTTGCTCACTGTTTAATGCCACAAACTATAAGCTACCGATCATCCACCATCGAAATTTTCTTTTAAATTTTTTGAACATAACAACTAGATGCTGGGGATACAACTGCAGAAACAGATTTCCATATTGGATCATGATGCACTAAACCGAGGGTGATCGATATTTTATTGACATTGCGACTATTTTAGTGGATTATCGTAATTATGAGTGTCTGTTATTTTTTTAACTGAATAAAAAGTCGTTGGAAAATTGTTTTGTGATGTTGATAGATGTTATCTGATAGCGTACCATATGAATCTAAAAATTTCTTCAATCATATGATTATAGATTGTTTTAAAAGGAAACTAAAGTGGTACATGTACCATTAAATTCGACTCGTTGTAATTCAACTATAATTGGAAGGGTGAAATCACACCCTAATAATTTAGTTTTTGGGTGGGATTGCCGGCAGTGCACTAGAAAATTAGGAAATGGTGGATGTCTTCATGGCACATGATTTCTTCGATGTCCACGTTGAATGGTGCATATGTGGTTGGGAGGTATATTATGTACTCCAACCAATTTAATACATCATTAACTTCCTGCTTAAGCCTTTTTAATTCAGAAGCGAGAAAGAGAGATTGAGCGTGGCAGTAACATGCATCAGTTCGGCGAAGCAAACAGATAACGAAATATGAAAACGACGTCAACCGCACCAATAATAATAATAATAATAATATAATAATATAATATAATAATAAAAGAGCTAGCTGATACAAACTTAACCTAACCTTTCCAACTGTCCACATTCTTCAACACGTGTCATCCTATCTACTCTATTTTTTCTACCAATTCCACATGGTTTGATCTAAATGCAGCTCTTCATTAGTAAATAATATATATTAATCAAAATTCTTTATGAATAATTTATATTAATAAATAATTTTTAATATGATATCAAAAATTTATATAATTAAGAAATTTTTATTTTAAATTTTGATAATCTTTAATTCATACATTTTAAATATTAATGAGAATCTTCCTTTAACAATTTAAATTATTAAATTATAATATTTTTTATACTATTTAATTTTAGGGGTAGAGGTGCCTCCATCAATTTAGGATAATAGTTATCTCTATTGATATTTAATTTATATGGTATAATATTTTTGCTTAACTAAATGTTGGAATTAACGTATATAAATTTATTAAGATTAGATTAAGTTGCATAGAAATTTTCAGTAATCATATATAATACAAAATTACAGTTAATATTGTTTAAATTTCCTTCTATCGATATATTTTTAAGTAAAATAATGAATAATTATTTATATTAAATAATTTTTTACTTAAATCGTTTGATCTATTTTTTTATAATATATAGATTCATGTTTTAAAAAAATTAAGTATTAAACTATTAAAAAAGCTATTAATAAAAGTAATTATTATCCCACTTTGATGAAGACACATAACAGTTGCCATCTTAAGAGTTACTTATCTATCATTATATCATCAGGACCTGTATTATATTAATTACTATTACAATAAATCCGTTAATATACTTGGTAAACCTAAAAAACCACTTATTATATCTGTCGCTGAGTGACCACTCATTTGTTTTTTAGAGACAAAAAGTCTAGTAGGAAAAGAGACAACTGTATAAATATAAACAGTGATGCATGCAGACTTTAGTAAGTCAAGTTGGTGGTGGACAAGTAAATAAGACAATGAAGATGATGAATAAATGATGCAACATAGCCGAAAATAAGATTTCTAGAAGCAAGCCACGTTGTTCCATTTCCCACACTTATCCATTAGACGTCATTACTCTACCTATAAACCTACCTACCTACCTACCGTTTATCTTCATGCTTCGTCAACTTCCTAACCACGGTTCTTTAAGACTTTTAACTAAACTCCATTGATAAAGAAACCCCTTCTCAAAAGTGACATTTTCCTTTGGATTGGACTTCAAATAATAATATAAAAAAGAAAACAAAGGTAAACAGAAAAATATGGAGAGGAGACAGAACTTAAAGGTTAGGTAGAGGTTGGTAGACGGTGATTGTTTTGGAAATTTTTTTTAATGACTATAAAACGTTTTATATTTTATTATAAAATGTTTTAATATTTAAAATTGAAAATTAAAATAATAAAAATGTCTCTAAAATAATGAAATATCAAATTTAATAAGATATGAAAAATTGAGAATATTTTATTTCACTTGAAACGACCAATTAAAATTGCATATTCCGTCGTCGCCGCCGTGCCAGTTTAGGGTTTAGATGGGTTAGGGTTTATAAGTTAGAGATGGGGTATATAGGGTTTAAATGGGTTGGGTTTACAATTTAGAGATAGGGTTTAGCGTTTAAAGTTTAGAATTTAGAGATAGGGTTTAGGGTTTAGGATTTAGATTATTTAGAGATAAGGTTTAGGGTTTAGCAGTTAGGGGTTAGGATTTAGAACTTAGAAATAGGGTTTAGAGTTTAGATTTTCTCCTTACTTTGAATTGATTTTTAAAAATTAGTAAGTAGTCATAGTGATTAAGATGAATTAGTAAATACAAGTAAATATAGTAACAATTAGTTTGATAATTAAATACTTGCTAATTCAATATTTAATATTTTTGAAAATTAGTAATTAGTCTTACTAATTAAGGTAAATTAGTAAATATAAGTAAATATAGTAACAATTATTTTGTTAACTAAATACTTGGTAATTCAATATTTATGTAATTAATTCTTGTAAATTAGTAATTAATTATATTAATGAAGATAAATTAGTAAATATTAATAATAAAAGGGACAATTAATTTGGTAAATTTTTTTTTACCATGGCGACCGTTTAGAGTCGCCGTCGCCATTCAACGGCGATGCTCACTCATAAAGGTCGCCATTTGATGGCGCCGGTTTGGAGCGGTCGGCGACGACTTGTTTTGACGGTCGCCAATGGCGACCGTTAGTAATTGTTTTTATAATTATTATGTTCTTACTATTAAAATGTAATATGACGACGATATTAATTTTTTTTTATTTGTATATTTTAATTCGTAAATTAAAAATATTAATTAATGAATTTAATAGATCTTACTATATAATATGTACATTATATTAAATATTAATCATTAAATTGTTTTTGTTAATTTTGTATTTTCGAATTTGAACTCGTAAATTAATAATATTAATTATTGAAATTAAGAGTTGTAATCATATTATATGTACAATATATTAAGAACTAATATTAATAATGAATATTACCATAAATATTAATAGTTATAATTTTATAATATGTACAAATTTGTTATTAATATTATTATGTGTGATAAATTGTCACCTCCGTTTTGTAATTAATTTGTTGAACATGGCCACTATTGCAGTTGAGGATCAATAGAATTATTGTTCGTAGATTTCAAGAAGCGCAGTGATGAGCCATACAGTAAGTTCTCGTTATTTTACCAAATGAGTAGATGTGAATCGTAGGTTTAGTGTTTATATTTAGTCCTTGCAACGTAATGAAGCATAAATATCACATCTAGTCTCACAACACTGAAATGAGTAACAACCACAAGCAGAAACGATACTAACCAACGGGGCATGTGGCTCATTTGGTGCGTGCGTGAGGACGATTGCTGGGTGTGTGCGGTCGATGTACCACTCCATGTACTCGTCAAACGCGTTACCGTCGGCAGCTCCTGACAAACTGCGAGTGCTGAAGAAGGGTAAGTGTGTCCAGAAACTCTACCGGCTATAGTCCCACTTAGAGTCCTTATGGGAATACTGTGATTCATCAGCAGGCCTCGACACAGACTCTGGTACGAGAACTCCATCTAGCTGCACCTGTCAGAACCCGTACTGTCTCATGACGCGAATGGGATCGTGAGGCTCAATGTAATTGAATGCATGCATGCCTCCATTGTATAAGAACCATCGAGCCTTGCCATCGAAAACAGGGAAATCGTAGGGAAGCCAATCGACGTGGGTGTGCGTCATCCCATCCAAGAATGAACGTAGTGTCTAAAGCCTCGCTTCAGCGTCAACGGCTTGCTCAGCGATCCTCGATCCATTCCATGATGCAAGCTTGGGAAGTACTCGTAGATCCACGACAGGCAGCCCGACAACGACGTGCATCCCGCGCGAGAGGCTACCCTGAGCTGCATGTACAGATAAGCAAGTGTGGCTACACCCTGGATATACTACTGAGTCATCCGCACATCTCGCAATCCCTCAAGAACCCCAATACGGACACGAGTCTGACTATGGTCCGCAAAAATAATGGAGCCCAACAACGCAATTAGGGAGCCGACGGGTGTGCTCGTATCGTCAAGCTCACCTGTCTGGGAAACTCCGAGTAAGTGGTCTAGGTGAAACCCGCCTGCTGCATAGCACCTCTCCGTGATCTCAACACTTGAAACATTAAGCATGGAGGGAAGCTACGCCACATAATTACTCTCTCCCTTTGAACAAAGTTGGGTGCCCGTATCGGACATCGTGAAACATAATCCTTATCTCTCTGAATGACATGTGAAAGTTGTTGGTGTCTGTCTGCCACCTCTCAACAAACCTCAACAGTAGGGGAAGATCCAACCCCACGACATAATCCCTCAGAGGTGCGACAACCTAGAGGTCTCGAAAAAATGTCGAGCCGCATTGGAAGGCCAGTGGAACCTCTCCAGCTTATGAACCATAGCTTTCCCAAGGCGGAGCCTGAACTGTGATGTCAGCCTCGAGTCCAAAACGCGCGTACCGCCAAAATTAGGGATCAGAGTAGGGATCTGTGGCTCATCAGGTGTTGGACCTGTAGGCAACCAATCGTTGTCGGTGCTGCTGGACTGGACCTCTGTAGAACACCCATCTTTGCCACGACGAGGACCCACGATAGAAGAACCATGTGATCCATTAGACGCCTGCTGCTCGCTCCTAATCCTAATGGAGTGCCTATACCCCTCCATGTTGGTCTCTTCCGCGAGCAAGCACTTTCAAGTAAGAGGGAGTGAAACGAGGTATCACAATCGTCATCCTCATCTCCGTCACCGCCTGATGGGATCTGCTCATTGTTGCCGTCTGAGTCATCTCGGATGGTATGAATGTCATCTCCCAACGGGGGCTGGCTAGCAAAAATCTCATCAACTGTCAGCTCTCTCCCAGCAGAGTGCAGATCAGGGTCCATATATATAGGTCCGGGAATTTGAAACTACGTATTCGACTGACCAACAACACTAGCCTAGACTTCTTTCCCTTCGCTCTTTCCTTGTTCGAGGCAGAAAGATAACGATCGATAAACCTTGGCGAACGATGATCTCCCCCCGACATTGCTTCCAACTATATATGCAATTTAAATCATAACTATTATTTACAAAACTAACATTAAACCATACTTTTCAAACAAACATTCAAGTTGAGATGTATAATTAACAATTCATCTTAATTAGGGTTTAGGGTTTTGGGTTTAGGTTTTTATTCATCTAAATTAGATGTGTAATTAGTCGTAACTATAAAATTTTTTCATTACAATGTTAAGTTTGTATTTACTAATTAATCTTAATTAGCATGATTAATTACTACTTTCCAAGTATTAATTAAATAGATATTCAATTACCAAGTATTAAGACCGTTCAATGGCAACCGATTAAGACCGTTCAATGGCGGCAGGGCGGCATCGGGCAGCGGCGGCGGCGAATGAGCCTTTACTGAAAATGATACAACCTGTTAAAAATAGTTTTTTGTGGCACAAATTTGAAATCCCCTCAACTTCATTAACTTAAAATTAAGGTCCGATTAATATAAGTTAATGGAATGATGACATGGCATCCTTGCGAAAAAATTTAACAGGTCTATTACACAGTTAGCAAAGTGTAACAAAATAGTTAAATGATATCTTGTTCTTCACATTAATTTTTTTTGAGTTCATCCTCGACGATTCATCTTCTTCGATTCTTCCTTTTTTCCTTCTAACTGTAGCTTCCTGATCTAATTCTAGCTAGCCAGATTTGGGTATTACTTCTATCTGTTTTTTCTTCTTCAAAATGCCACCCAAACAGACAAACCCCTTCTCCCACGTGGCTCTCTCTTATCCTTTGATGGCGCTTTCCATTCTATTCTCCATCTCCATTTACGCACCCTCCTTACATTCTCTCAATACCTATTTCCATGGAATCCAACAACCATTTCCCCTCCTAAAAGCGAAACGTTATTCCAGATCAAATCTTTCGTCGATTATGCCATCCACACCATCAAACACACCAACACCCCTATTAATTAAGGAATCTCCTCCGGTCATCGATAGGCAAAAAAGGCATTGCAGGTCTGACTACAAATCAACTAGCGATGATTGGTTTTGACATATTTGAAGAAAAGAAGGCAAAGCAAGAGAGAAAGAGAGGATATGGAACCATTGTTTTTAATTATCTGGTTTACAAGATTGCAAAATTAAGTAAATACGTATTGTAAAATTACTGGCTATCCAATATCACAACTAAACTTCAATTAGTATGTAGCAATGTCATGATGGTTCATTTATTGGGCCTTAAGCCCTTTTGTAGGCCATTATCAACCTATAATGTTTCTGAACTCTGTAACCGAGTATCAGATCTAGTTATAGCTTACAATAACTTCATTAATCAATGGCTTGCAAGTATTAAAAGCTAAAACGACACAATCAAGGGTCTCCCTCTCTCTAATCCATATTTATAAATTCCTGCGATTCCTGGGTATAGAGTATATATTAGTAGATTTGTTATATTTTGGAGGTGGGAAATTTTATGGAAATCTTACTATTTTTTATTCAAACAGGAAGTTAAGATTTATATGTTTGTTTTGAAATGAAGGTTATTAAACGAGAACCTGGTTTTCGAATTAAACCACGCCCTATATTCTATAATGACTTAAACGTCTATCTTGTAAAAATAAAAAACCTACAATTTCAATCCAAAAAACCCTTTTTAGTATGTTTTAGTTGCTCAAAAACACTCCCCACGAACCACGACCCAAAACTTGAAAGGTACGAAATTGAATTTAGAACTGCAAAAAAAAAAATTTGGACGGACCGGCGTTCCGGTTGGTCAGACCACCCGAACGAAAATCGATTTGTTTAGTGGTTGGACCGGCGTTTTGTCCGGTCAGACCACCCGAATGGAAATTGGTTCCGTCTGGGTGCTCTGACCGGACGGAACACCGGTCCGTCCGTATTTTTTAATTTAATTTAATTTAATTTATTAATTTCTTTTAGGTTGGTTCGTTAATTTGGATACTTGAAGTATCGGTTGGATGCACAGGATATGTCAATGAGTACTACGGGAAATGTTCGACCAGTTTTTTAGAATGATAAACTAATAGGTTATATGAAGGTAAGTGATTAATGTAGTTTGTATTTCGGTGTTGATATTCTGTACGAAGTTGATGCCAGTGACAGAATTGAATACTCCGACTGGTTCTTATCCGACGATGTGTACGACACTATCGTGAAGCGGAGCATGCAGCAAAACAGATTGGTTTGACGCTTAATTTCCATATGATCAAGGGGTCTAACAAAAGCAATGACTCGGAAAATGAGTGTCGGGTGTATCTGAATTGCTCACGTGGACCTGTTCGCAAGTTTGAGGGTTCAGATCCGCCGAAACGGGCGATGATGTCAAAGATGTAATTGCCCATTCATACTTGCCGTGCGGTGAAGGGTGGTAGATTGCGAGTGGAAGTTTTTTATTGACGGAGTTGGAGACATAAAGAATCCTGATAAGTCGAAGGGTACCACAGTCATGCTCTGATTCATTTTACTGAAGTCAGCACGGAAAGAAATCTGTTATTAGATAAGGCAAAAATAGATATTCAGGATATGGTGGCAGTTTACACATAACCGAATAAGATAAGGTATTCTTTGAAAAAGAAGTTCAACACTTGTCACAATATGAATCAAATTTACAACAAGTCATACAAGATTAGGAAAGAGAAACTAGATGGTTTGGATCCGATGGAGTGGACATTGCGTGAGGCTACAAAACTAGGTTATTTCGTTTAGTACTTAAAGGACGATGACGACAATCTTGTTCATCTGTTTCTTAGCCACCCCGAATGTGTCCAGATGGTTAGCTCATGGTATTTTGTGATTATGATTGACTCGACTTTCAACACCAACGCCTATAGGAAGCCAGTGATCCAGTTAGTTGGTGTGACTCCGGTGTGGAAGAACTTTAGCATCGGGTTCGCATTCATTGAGAAGGAAAAAAAAGTCTTATATTTGGGTGTTAGAATGTCTGACTTTGATGCTGGGTAGGCGGGAACCTACTGCATTTGTCACTGATAAGGAGTGAGGTCTGGCACTCAGCACTGTCTTTCCAAAGACCCCCCATTTACTATGCATTTGGCACATGAAGAGGAATACCGAGGCGAAGATTAAGTACATCACGACTAATGCGGAAATGGCTGAGGCTTTCGTGCATGGTAGGTGGAGTGGGAAAATATGATCATGAGTGATTGGGCTAATGTCGGAGGATTGATGGAGTACTTAGGAAGCGAGTGGTTACCGTATAAGACTTAGTTGGCCCATTGCAACACCAACGAGGTTTTCCATATTGGGTGTACGGGTACAAATTGGGTGGAGTCCCAACACTCATCTCTCAAAACATGGTACAACTCTTCCAATCAAGGACTTGACACATTATTTGAGGGATATCATGCATCAATCGAGGGCCAAGTCATAAAAGTACAACGGGGTATAGATGAATCACGGAGCAAGGTACCATATTTGTTATTGTTTAGATAAGTAGTTATTTCATACTTAGGTAACTAGTTATTTGTGTGTGCTTAAATATCTAGTTATTTGGTTCTGTTCAAGTAACTAGTTATCTGTTTGTGTTCAAGTAACTAGTTATTTGTTTCTGTTTAGGGTAACTAATTATTTGTCCGTGTGCAAGTAACTAGTTATTTGGTTGGGTTTAGTCTCATTGTTTCTCGCACAGACAACCGTTTACGTATTTGAAAAATGAAGTCAGCCTTTGGGGGACTGAGTTGGTGAATGACACGTTATCAAAAGAGGACGATTGCGACTGTGTGATCGAAGAAACAAAGGGCCTCCCTTGTACTTGTATGCTTGAATCTATGGAGCGCGATGGGGTTGAGTTGAAACCATACCACCTCCACCACTTTTGGTGATCGTTGGAATACCGTCTTCCTGTAGAAAATGAGAAGTGGGAAGACCATGACGCGACAGACCGCGACATCCTAAGCGGGATGGTACAGACGATTTATGATAGAGGTGGGCCTGTTGTACGTGCTTTGACTATACTGGTTCGTACCCAGTACCAACCAGAATCATATGGAGTGAAGGAGCGTAAGAAGTCTGAGCCGCCTAAGGGTAGGCCCGTGCGTGTCAAACAGATGGGCGGAACCCGTCTTACCACGAGCATGCAAGTGCTCATTGTACCCCGCCCAAGGGTAAGACCGAGTTAGGTTCGTAATTTTTTAAACTCAGTTTTTTATTCCTTTATTTGGAATTGTGTTAACACAAGTAAATCACTTAACAGGTCATTCAACGCCCAAAGGGCTAAACCCACCCCAATATGCCGAGAAGTTCTCTTCTGAACAATGGTGTGTAGTTTTTATCTAAAAAAATCTTTTCCCCTTATGAGTATAGTAAGTAACCGTCCTAATTATGTGACTGACCTCCACTTTTAGTGCTTCCATACATCTCGTATATCCCTTCCGGGCTCTAGTTTGTGCTGAATAACGTGTTTGACGTTACGTGTGACGATCATTCCGGGTTTAGGTGTGTATCCCACTTGGTTACCGGCGGTGAACAACATCAATACGTGGCTATGCGTCAGGAGCTTATGGATCACGTGCATGTGTATTGGAGACGCTGGTATCATATGGTGTATGACGGCAAGCTAGACACCGTCTTAGCCAGACTGGGGTGGCTATGGAACACACCATGTGACAGACCATGGTGGTTAGGGAATCTGGACCTCTTCAGATTCGCCACTAAGCATAGTTGGACATACATCATTTTTGGTATTTGGGGGGGGGGTGTGGTGTCCCATATGAAGAGACGTTTCTCCCGATGAAAATCGGGGACACACCGGAGCCGGGGGGTGTGACGTACCTAGTGTGCAGCGGTGACCATTGGGTGCGCTTATATTTGGATGTTCATAACGAGGTACTTCCAATCCCGCCGGTGAGTCGAATGTGGCGTTTTGGGTAGATGATAGTGCCAAAGCAACTTGGCTGGGCACACAGTACCGTCGGGAGCATTCAACATACGAGTTATTGGTGCCACCTCAAACATAATTGTACACCTGTATCGATACTTCATGTAATAATCATGAATGTATTTGGGTAATTTATTTCCGTGTAATTGAACAATGGTATTGCATAATAAATAATGATGTTATCATACATAATGTCAAACTACACATGATCTCATCCAAGACAGCAAATACCAACAAACATAAATATAATAGTCTCAATACATAACATGGATAGAAAATGTGAACATAATATAGTCACAATGTCTAACGGTACCGTCTCTGGTGGCGGAAGTCTACGTACATATCTGAAACACTACACCAGAGCTCCTCGACCGCCTCCAGATACTCTGCATCAAAATCTTACTCCTGCCTCATCAAACCGATAAGGTATGGATGCATATGGTTCAATATCCCGTGAGCTAGCTGTATGGAGGAAAAGGGAAAAAGTTAACTATCATGTACATACAAGTGTGAACCCTAACCAAAATTAAGTAAAAACATAATAACCATATCTGTTGGCACAAAAGCACCAGTAGGGAGCGCCTAGAGGATGCGCAGGTGGCTGTGGCGTCGATACCAGTATATGTATCACTGATCAACATCGATAATGTCATCGACACGTCGAAACAAAGACTGAAATGGCATCAGTCGGGACTAGTCCTCGTGGCTCCATGCTCTATCGGTGCTGTCAACCCACTCAACCAGGTAAACATTAGGTTTAGCCGACCTAATTGCCCTGGCAGGAGCAAGGATAAGCCCTGGAATCGTCTGCGCGTAGCCGAACTGCCAAACGACACGTGTCGGATAGTAGTACTTTGCAGTCGTCGTGAAACGAATCACTCCACAAAATGCTGAATCGGAAACCTCTACCTCGGGACGTGGGCCAAATGGCAGCCAGGTCATATCCCGTGCAGTCATATCATCAAGCAGACGACGATAATAATCCAACCGACGGTGCATGAACTCGTAGAACCTATCTAACTGGTCGCCACTGCTCCACCGCCCAACTAAGGCCTCTACCTTGCCCTGCTTCTGGGCCACTAGTCTAGCAGCAAGAGTACTAGGGAAGTATTCATGAATCCAAGACTGAAGTAGAGAAACACTGTCTGCCATCCCCTTACACTTAGTGCGGCTAGCCTTATGGAGCTCATGGTACAACCATGCTAGAGCCCCCTTCCCCTAAGCAAATCATGACACAGTGGAAACGCCCCCCATCAAGTACTCCCACAACACGTGACGAGTGCGATCGGCTGACTTATCAGTGAACAACGTCGAATCAAGCAGACAAAAAATGAAGATCCTGTACGCATCTACATCCACTAAACCGTTCCTCACGGCTAACATCGACTTCTCATGCATCGCAACACCCTTCAACCAAGGGTATTAGGCATCCCCACCTGCAGCACCTTCAACTGACAACTTCAAATCCCCGAGATGGATACGAAGAGCCCTAGCTATATCTACCTGCAAGTCCTCGCTCGATCGTGGAATGTGAAGTGGACGTCCGTGTACCGGGATACATAAAATATGCCAAACATCATGAAGTGTTATGGTCATCTATCCGAAGGGCATGTGGAACGTATTAGTATCTGGCTGCCACCTCTCAACAAAAGCGTGGATCAAAGTCTCGTCCAACTAATCGGTCATACCAAAATGACCTAAGTGGAGAAGTCCAGAGGTAGACATCATCATCTCAAGTGTCGGTGTCTGAGGCTGAAATATCATCACATCCCTCAGATGACCCGGACAAGTGTAGAATTTGAAATTGCGGATGTCACGGTAGTCCGGAACGACCTCCCATAGGTAATGTGCAATGTGACCCCCGAAACTGGGAATCACACTAGTCGCAATCGGGCCACCATCCACTATTCCCAAATCAAGCTGCTAAGTGCGCGAAAGGTTTCCCTCGACCCCAGTAGTCTCGACCTCCTCATCTATCGGGACATCCTGTATACTCGTGGCAAGAGCGAAACGAGAATCTCTTTCAACTGTAACACCAACGCTCGCTGAAGCATGGGACGACCTAGTAGAAACCCTAAATGGTGGAGGCGGAAAAGTATCAGACTCATAGTCATCAAACAACTCCTCGCCGACATCTGGCATAAAACTCTAGTTTGAAGTTAGAAAGAAGGGGGGGGGGTCTAACGGGCCTAGCCGGGGATGGAGGTCTACCATGCCCATCGTGGCGTGTCAGAATCCTAATAGGGGGAAAGGATCGGGGGTCTCGTAGATTTGCTGTTTCTTCTTCTTCTTCTCTGCTTCTCTCATATTCGAAACAGTAATCGCACGCTCGATAAGCCGATTAATAGTTTCCATTGACTTGCCGTTCCCTCGCATTTTCTGAATTCTATCAGCCTCTTCTTCTATAGGATCAGTGCTATGCTGCTTACCACCGCATTTTGTCTTCGCCATTTTATTCACAAACTATATTCAACTAAATTATATAATTAATTACACGTCTATAAAATCTAAACTTAATTAGTTGACACTAATTGTCGATTGGATTTTTATTTCAATTATACTAAACCGTTCAAATATAAACTTAACTAATTATGAGATAATTAATTTAATTACACCTACACAATTATACTAATTATCATTTCAATAACTAAACCCTAATTACCATTAACTAATTAGAATAATAAAGTTGCATTTTTAGGGTTACCTAATCGGAAAGTCGTCGATCTTGAAACTCGGATCTTCAATTCCTCGTCGAATCTTCGAGTTAGGATCTTCAACTTCTTGCCGACTTTCAGATTTCGTGTTTTAGAATGATTGAGTTTGTTGAAAATTGAACTTCTTATAAGTTTTTAAAATTTATTGAGGGATAATATAGTAATTCATTTCACTAACATCGTCATCTAATTTAAAAAGTAGGGTGTCATTTAGGGATTTAGTTAGAAATTTCGGGTTGAAATTTATTTTTTACATAGAAATATGATTCATCTCCATAAAAAATCCGATTTCCACGACATTTCAAGTAGATTCTTAATTTTTGCTTGGAATTTTCATGCACTACCCCTCACTTAAAAGGACAAATAAGTCATTTCCTAAACTTATTAAACGTCAAGGATTAACTCTAGTGCTCGGGTCACGTGTTCCAACAACTTTTGCTGGATGAGAAATTACCCGACAAGTTTTCCGGTAAATAGAGTTCACATTGAATTTTTTATTTTTACAAACCAGGGACCACCTTTGTCGGAGCTAGTTCTGTGATTTTTTTTCAGATGATGTCTTGTATAATTTTTTGACATGTGTTTGTTTTCTAATAACGACACATCTTTTGCAATCGAGTAAAAACACAGTCGGAGACGGTTGTGGTGAGTGGCGACGACTTCTACGGCAATCGATGATGTACGATCGACAACGACAGATATTGTCAACCTCGACAGCATAGACTCATGACTGATGGCAGCAACAACTGACAACTTTTGATGCACTAGACCGTAAGGCGTCAGGTTGAGTAGAAGCATATCGAAAGGGACTCGTGGGAATACTACTTTGAGATATCTCAGGATTCTTGGTATTTTCACGAACATAAACACTACAATAAATTCGTCACTTCTCGTCGGCTGTTATCTAAATTTCTCGTCGGTGAGTGACCTATGCTAAATATTTTAACGTCGGTCATAAGACGACGTTGATTCTTGTGAAGTTAAATTAATTTGTGTCAGTTTATGAAAGAGCGACAGTAAATGGTGACGTCGAAATCTTGGTCAACTTCTGATTGAAAAAGCGACAGTAAATGATTGACCTGATTTTGGCGTCGGTCAAAACCGACGTTAACATCCGATGCGATGTCTTGGTCAACTTCCATTTGACTTGATATTTGGCTTTGGTTGGGACCGATGGGAAATAATATGAGCGGCGCCATTACATGACCATATGGCGTCGATTTGTAAACGACCTAAATATATCGACCAACGCCAAGTAACAATTACATAACCTGTTTCTGCCTATTTTTCAAAAAATTTCAAACCCTTCAATCCACTAAACCTGCACAAAAAATAAACCTACAAACAGCCGCATTGCAATAATTTTATACCACATCGCACCACCATCATAATCAATTATAACTTTATATAACTAATATAGTACGAAATCCAAACATCCAAATTATCATTCAACATTCCATACATTCAATGTCTCCATACTTTCTAAATCACCGCTATCTAAAACTCATGATAATTAGCAAAATCATCCTGAAAACCATTGTCAATATTGTTATCTTATTTTTCTTCTTCTTCTTCATCTTCTTGTTCCTCTTTATCTTCTTGTTCCTCTTTATATACCGATTGCTTTCCTAATGCCATTTCTTACTTCAACAAACAAATTTTTTCTTCTAAAGATTGGATATGATCTAGTGTCATTGATGCGATAGGGCAATGCCTTGGGAGATCAGAATGTGGTTCGCTATTTTTTGCACTAGACTGTCCTATACCTTTACCCTTTCTATTTAGTCCAAATTATTAATTAGTGTAGAAGTAAGATTTAGACTTAATTATTTTCTAATTAACTATGAATTCAAGTAGTATAGACCAAACATATCCTACTCCTTGCACTCGGCCACTATGTCCGGCTCCTTTGACACAGCCAAGCGAATCATACCAGACTACGTGTTTGGAACTCCAGGGTATTCTCAAACTCCTCAATCTGAGGCTACAAAGTAAATTTTGATATTACTGAAATAAACTACTAACTTAGATCAGTATTATCTAAAATATATTCTCAACTACAGTATTTTTACTAACCACTTTGGATTAGTATATTCTCCACTTTTCTTCGTGTGAGTTTGAGCATACAACTCACCTATGCTTGGTGCTTGACTGGTTCTTTCCTTGTACATATATAAAGATATATTGTTGTTAGTATTTAAATGGTGTGACACCCCGATTTTGGGTTGACTGTCGATTCTCGAGTTGGGTTGAGTTCTGAAAAGTGCCTGGCGGGTGGATTATCACGGGCGTGACAATTGATATGTCCTGGGCGTGGTTGCAAGGGGAATGACGTCCGTGATCAAAAGTATGTCATGAGCATGACCACTAGCACATCACGACCGTGACCATTAGTAGATCACATGAGTGATCGTGGGTGAACCACGAGTGTGGTGGTAAGTTCATCACGGGTGTGGATGACTTATGATTATAAAGCCATTCCGCGACCTGAGAACTCAAAACTCAAAACCTAATAGTTTTTGACGAGCGGCGCTCTCATCTCAGGAAGGGGAGAAGATCGATCAAGAGGAGAAGATGCGGCTGATTGATCTATGATCACTGATAGAGGGCCAAAGAGGCTAGGATAAGCACCAGACGGTCTTAACTAATCACTTTCTTTCCTCTTAATCCTACAGTTATGAAAACCGACATAGGAATTCTTAGATAGTTGGGTTTTGGGGATTCAATATTTTGGTTGATTTCTTCAGGTCTATTAGGATAGGAGGATGAGATTCTGGAAGGTAACTTCAACTTCAGACTCTATAGGAAGCTCCTCCGACGCCGTTTGGATCCTTACTCAACTCTTCCTCCTCCGGCACCATTCAACATCCTCGTTGTTGACCAAGATCTGATTATGAAGATGCAAGGCTTGCCTGAGTTATATAAAACTAACTCCAACATCACATAGACACTTCGAACTTTCATATTTCCTTTGTGCTCTATTTTCCCTTCATCAATGGTGACCTCCCAATATCCGATGTCTGATGTTTATTTTTCTCCTTTTCATCTTGATTGTTCCCCTTTAACTTTAATCTTTTTTCTTTTCTTCCTCTTATGTTATCATTCAAGTTCTGAATTTGTGTAGCTGGTTACCCAATTGAAAGAATTGTATTTAGAAACAAAATTTTGCCATGGTCGTCTTCCTCTTAGATGGATTTAGTACCTCGAATCTGAGGCAAGTATCTACTTGATTCATGTTTGGTAGTTGTTAGTAATTGCAGGTACATATTATTATTGTTTAGTAATTAATTTCTCTTGACGATGCTATTTGTGAGTGATTGTGACTTAGTACTTTGGATCTGTTGGAGGTACCGACTTCTATTGATGACAGTACCGTGAGTGATTCGAGGTACTGATTTTCTCTTGATGCGGTACATGTGATTCATTCGAGGTACTAAATTTTTTATGTGGTACCTATGAGTGATTCGAGGTACTGGTTTTTTGTGTATTATGAATTTACAGGTACTAATTTTGATGTGGTGATACCGAGTTACACTTCAGACCTAGAAGTTTCAAGAAGAAAGAGACTCGAAAAAGTCGGAGATAAAAATAACATCAATATTTTTATTACTTAATTTAAGTAGTAAAATAATAATTTTTTTAAATGACCTAAAAGTCAAACTAATTGAGACCATTAGATATAAATTATAATTAATTAAATAAATGGATGGTTTAGACTAGTGTTGTCATGTGTTAACAAAATTCCTGTTGTCACAACATGGGGTCCGTCAAATGAATGTCCCTTATTAATAAGATGTTTGAATAGTATGATTGATGCTAGTATAAGCTTAGCAACCTTGGTAATGGTTGCATAGTAAGGAGATGAATATTACCCCTTAATGATAAGGTGATGTCTGAATAATACGATACTAGTATATTTATGTTAGAAACCTTATATGTTATGTTTAGAGCAAGAAAGACTAACCATGAACCACCCATCAGGGTGTTTGTAAGTTGATGCATAAGCAGAGTGGAGATGATTTGGGATGTGGAGTGGTGAACTTGGTTTTCAATGTCAGTTAATTATTTTCAAGTGTTTATATTGAGACTTGATTCTCTTTTTCATATTATCTTATATCGGAGCAGTTTTCGCTATTGATCAAAGCAGTTAAGTTTATTTTATGTTGTTGGTTATATCTACTTAAGTAAAGTTTTCAAAGTTCATTTACATCGAGTCCCTGCAGGGCAATCTAGTCATTTTTTTTATTTTTAAGAAACAAGTGTTTGGCTGGTTCATATGACCTAATTCAAGCCATGGAAAAAACTCGGTTGAAACTCCAAAGTCCAAGCATCATCATTATTATAATAAGCATCCAATATGTCGAACCCCTCATTATTAGAGGATTATCCTTACAATAAAATCATTCCCTAATCTAACAACACAAGAGCCTAGCCAATAATGACTAAACTAGTACAAGAAAGAATACAATCACCATCTTGCTAAATGATAGAAAAAGGTGATGAATGCACTATGGTGTTTAATCCTTGCCCTAGCCTTCGAGTCTTCAATCAAAGCTTCTTTAATCCTCCAATTCCTTTTCTAGGTCTCCCTATTTGAAGTTGAGAGAGGGCAGTTTTTGGACTAGGGTGGAGAGAATGTGCCAAGTGGAATTATGTTGCCTCTCTCTTTATGAAGCCAAATATATACCCCTTGTCTGCACACACACATGACCTCCATATGCCGTGTGGCCTCTTTACCAGACCGGACATTTTTTGTATTTCACTCATATCTTGCTCATCCGACGTCTTTTGACCTCTGATTGGTATTGCTAGATTTGTATTACCATCCTCTATACATTGGATACCCGAAACGTCAAAGAAACTTAAGAAAACAAGTTGAACAAACCGAAATGGCCTGCTTGAGAGAACATAACACAAAACCCTTATTTTTATCATCCAATCATATCACATAGGTCAAGAATTGGTCAAATTGAGTCAAATAGGGGACAAGATAGGGCTGATTCTCATACAATATGTAGTGCTAAAAAATCCCCCACACTTGAACATTGCTTGTCCGCAAGCAAATCTACAACTCGCACTCTACAAAGAACTCAACACATGGTGATAGGATAAACATGATCTAAGACCTCAACTCTACCATGGTGTCAAGAATGCAAGTCAATAAGCCAACCACACTATTAGGTACACGACACTGAATCCCTTAGATTAGTAGAAGACAAACTCATACATATGATGCAAATGACTCGATACCTAACCACCAGAGTGTATCCATATCCCCACAAACACTTATGCCATCTAGTTGTCACCAGAATAAATATACCGATGCCTCATCTTGGCCAAGATTACTCTTCCGTCCGGAGGGAGGAGGTGCTTCAAATTTTTTTTCTTAGTTAACACTCAGCACTTTCCTCTTATTTTGTTGGCTTATTTGACTATTCTACTTATATGCACTACCATATACGTCTTGCTTTCATTTCACTTTTCTTTGTTTTTCATCTTCTTTTAATTTTCTTTCTTTTCTCAAATTTTGGCATTTTTCACGATATCGACTTTTTTCCAAATGGGGGTAGTCACAACCTTAGTCAGACTTGGAAGTAACCAGTCTCCGGTCCACGCCTCAAGTCTCAGAAAGGTTGGAAAGATGGTGGACCTCAAGGGTCGCCCTACCTGTTTAGGTGGTAACCAAACCCCATGCCATTTTTTATATTAGCAACCTCATTCGGACTCCTCCCGCCCATTTTAACTTCGTAACTGCCTAGGAAAATTGTTGGGGATGGAGACACATACACCCTACTGCGACAGAGAACAAAACAACAGAAGGAAACAATCCATATGCTTCATATATAGGAGTCTCTAGTATACTAGTTTTAGGTAACACATCCGATGGTTTAAAAATGAAATTCTAGCATCCTAGACAACAACTAATGGAACGGGAACACTAAAATATGCATCCACTGACATCCACAAATGAAGCTCGGGAGGGAGCTTCGAAAGCAAGGAAAAGTCACAATAAGCATACACGAACACTATGCATAGAGTCCCAAATAGTATCAACAAAATCCCCCCCCCCCTCCACACGAGCACAAGACATTGTCCTCAATGTGGCTAGCGAATAGGGGAAAAAGGGTACCAAACGGGGTGAATAGCGAAGCCGGATGGAAGGAAGAAGGACCAGGATCGAGAACTTGGAATCATTAGGAAAGACAGAGCCATAAGAAATAGAACATAGAAAATAATACACAATGTGATAGGAGGTTTCTAGAATTACACTCAAGCATCCCAAAGAAGAAATGAAACGAAACATATTGTCACAATTCACAACATAATTCTAAAAAGTGGAAGAAACACAAACACAAACACAAGTCGAGTTTGAGAGTGAAAGAGTAATGCCGGAGGAGTCACTCCTCTAGTGGTGGCGGTTTTGGCTGGTAGAACGATGTGTGAGGGTAGTACCCATAGTATTCAACCGTCTCATACCGGTAGATCTAGTACCCTGGATACTGAGCGCCTGCATCTTGGAACTGATGTTGAGGTGGAGGCAAGTACTCTAGGTAGCCGAATTGGTAGCCCGAGTAGGAGTTCTGGTAGTACGACATGTCAACGATCTACCAATCCCGATTCTGTTGAATCCAGTTAGTCTAAGTCGATATCACCTGAATATTTCCCCAACATTCTGAAAAGCACTGGCTGTCTCTCCTCGGAATGTACCAAAATTATCCCTCCCAACTTTGATGTCATCCCTAATTGCTCTCAATTCCTCTATGATGTACCAAAACTGCTCATCAGAAGCCTGCCTGTACTCTTGAGCTCTCATCACCTCAGCCTATTTCCTCTCATCTGGCTCCTATTGGAGAGAGAGATGCTCCAAGATGGTATGTGGATAGGTCATGTCAGCAGCTGGTGTTACTCCCTGACCCTGAACTGGAGATGTAGTATTAACCTCTTAAGCCAAGAGGTTAAGCAATCCATTCCTCTCCAACTAAACCGTCCAGAAGTCAAGAGGTGGAATCCTAATGGGCGGATCATTAGAAAGGGGCAACACCCCAATATGGCGAAGCAGCAAGGTAAAAAAACCACCTCCATACAACATGGTGTGGCAAGAGAGAGACCTCAACTGTTTGAAGAGAGTGGCCACCAAATCACAAAGGTGCATCTCAATCTCCTTCTCTAAGTAGTTTAACATGTAGAAGTCTCTCCTGGTGATAGCACTTGATGCATTGGAGGAGCGGTAGGAGATTCCCTATCGAGCAAACAAGTGGATGAGCCTCAACATTGACTTATGCATCTGCATAGATTTTTTTTCTTGAGTTCCCTGCAATAAAGTAGCTCCCACCTTGGCGATCCTCTGTGAGAAATTTTACTGATCGGGTATCTCAGTGCAAGCAACAGTGGCAAGCCCAACAAGGTCAATCTTTGCCTCTGCCTCTGTGTAGAAACCAAGAAGGACTCCCAACTCATAAGGGTAAATGTTGTGGTACTTTCCTCCCCACTAGATGATCACCTTTGATGAGGTGGAAATGTAGCGGCCGACCACAACTGCAGAGAAGAAATCCCTAACACAATGAGGGCAAAGATACTCTTTGACCGTCATCACTTTCCAGAACCCCATGGACCGGTAGCAGTAAGTGTGGAGTGGGACAAGCCATCCTCTCCTCAAGAAATCCTCTAGCCCTATCCTCCCCTAAGCAGAAGCTGAGAGGTGTTGCATGGTCTGGTAGGATGTCCATGCTGGAGAACCCATGGAGGAGGTAAAACAATTCTCCTGGACGTGTTGAGGGGGAGGGATCTTATTGGCTGGAAAAAGGACTATTCTTTGTTGAGCTGTAAGAATCGGATCCTGAGCTGGTGGACCTGAAGAAGAAGAATCATCATTCGCTTTTTGCCTCTTGTTAGTCTTGGTAGTTTTTGTAGTTTTAAGTCATATCACAACTTTATTTAAAAGTTATATACCTTTTTGAAAATATTAATTTTTATATGAAATATAGTTTTACTTACGCATATAATTATAGATATATGAAGTCTATATTTTAGGATTTAAAACTACATTTTAATTCTATATACGACCAGTATTATTCGGTGATTATTAATTCATCCGTACGTTATTTTGCTATTAATTGTCATATATATTTTTTCTGTTATAAAACTAAACTCAAAGAAAGACAAGAACAAGAGAAATATGGAGAGGGAGAGAGTTTCTTATTGAGGTGTATGGAATGCTACAAATGAGAGCTCTATTTATAGGCTCATAGATCATAACCTATACTCTCTAATATTATTACACATAAAGGTGGGAAAATAAATACAATGAAATACATTGAAGAATGGAATAAGGAGTTACACAATGGTGCATTCACTATAGTAATTATATTCATAACACTCCCCCTTGAATGACCATTGGTTATACATCGTTCTTCGAATACGCTTTTGATACTGCCTCATTAAAAACCTTACCAGGAAAACCCAGTGGGAAAAACCATGGTTAAGGGAAAAAGAGTACAGCTGCGTATTGACTCCCCCTGATGATGATATCAGTTGAGATCCTTCATATTGACTCCCCCTGATGAGGATATCAACTCTCGCTCATCATTATATCAGTTGAGATCATTCACTCACCAATTCCAAATTTGCTTTCCAACAGTTGATGCAGAGAGATCTTTGGTGAATAAATCAACCAAGTTATCACTTAGGTGCACTTAGTTGATAAATATTTCAACTCATTGAAGTTTGTGCATAAAATGTATGCATCACATGATCGATGGTCATCCATAATTCACATGACACTTCACCTTAGATGACCATTAGATGAGAATATGTCTCATTAAAACCTTACTAGGAAAACCCTATGGGATAAAAACCTAGTGAAGGAAAAAGAGTACATAATCATCACATCACGTTGCAACATTTTCTTGCAACTCAAGGATATATGCAAAATAAATATCATGCATGATTTATAGGATCAGATCTTGAAATGGTGGTGTAGCTTTATAAGTTGGTTTCACAGCCCACCAAGTGGTAAAATTATCACATGAGACCAATTTATGGTCAACCAACACAAATATGACCAAGATTACTACTTCAAAATCGAGTACATCTTGTGTCTTAATAAAGGTCGATTAAACTCGACATAGAGTCACATAGTGATCTGACTACCATCCAGGCACTGATAGCCATGTCATATCCATATAACTTTTTGTTGGATATAATTAGTATATCATTGATGATATACGAAAATCATGTTCGAGAGAGATGCACAGTTGGCAAGTTAGTGGTAATCTTCCACATCTTCCATCTCGAACTCTAGCTAATCAATATTTGATTGCTTTGAGAAACTCTTTAGGAGTCTCAATAAAGTGTATGTCATCTATATAACAAAAGATGATGATGACACTTAAACTCTTATAAACAAAAGAAATACATTTTAAATATAAAATAAAGTATAGAAATTTTTATAAGAATTTCAAAATCATAAAATATGACAAAGATGATTTTTCATCATTCAAAATTCAACTCAATATGAAAAAGAAATCATAGTTTTATGCATAGAGAAATGTATGATATGCTAAATGGACCACTTCTCTCAATTATTCAATCCATATGACGTCAATTAGATATAACTTGTTCACGTGAACTTGAATTGTTTGCTTATAGCAAAATAAATCCTCAAGGGAATTTCATATACACATGTGTATTCTAATTATGAAAACCATACATATAGGTTGCAAGGACATCCATTAGGGGCAAACTCTTTCCCTTCACAAATTGCCAGACTAATCGAATAATAAAAAGTAGTTGCATCCACCACATGAGAATATATTTTCTCATAATCAAAATGTTATAGGTTTGTTGTACAAAACCTTTCAAAAATGAGATGTTTCATAACTTCTCATACTCATACTTTACATCTCAATGTATAAAGACTTGATGTCTTAAAACTTTTCATTTCTCTTGGGAATTTGAATTTGCCTCAAATTGAAATTTTTTTAGCCAATCATTTCTATCTGTGCATGCATTTTGGCTAATGATCCTCATTTTCAACTATCATATTTAGCGTTGCACTATACGCAAATATTTCGTCGACGTTGACTTCATTGGGGTTCCAATATTTTCCATCCAAGATATAGATAATTGAGATATATATTCATATCTTTCAGGTACCTGATACTCTTCTTGAGCACATTATTTGTTTCTCTTGGTGGCTTTGTTTAAATAATCTTAACCTCAATTTGACCATCTTGATATATAGCTCCATTCCACTTTTGAGGATTTTTTCTTTGGAACCGAGTGGTCTATCACGCCTTTGCGGGTTTTAGACTCATTTGTGATGTCAGATTGCCCAATATTGGCATTATTGTTATTGGAGCATTTTGAGTTGGCACATGAAAACTTTACTCTCGTTGGGTCAGTAAAGTGTCTGGCAGATAATGAATTATATATTTTTGAACTTCAAGCTCATATTGCTTAGTGCAAGGATCAAAATAATATGATCATTCATCTAATCTCTTGGCCAACTTTTGTTTTCTCCCCCTAATGTTGGGAAGTTTAAATATAAACCTCCAAACAAGTCATCAAAATACTCCCGACAACGATGTGATACTTTACCATCGATGAACTCGTAATCAAAATAATTTCTCAATCTTCATTGAGAACCCATCCTAATAAATGGTGGTGGAGCAATTCAGATGTGTATATCACATTCATATATCCATAGATGGGAAGTATAAGGTTTTGACCCAAAAACCAAACATAATGGAGGAATTCATGATAATTTCTTGGCGTAATGCGAATTTGTGTTGTGCATGTAAATGACATGTTCACAATAATATATTGGTTTTCAATGACACATTTTCGTTATTGGATAATCATGAAAATATGCTCATAACCAAAATGGTTGAGCTAGTAATCTCGCAAATTTTAGTTTTCTTTCATATACACATGTGACCTTCTAGTTGATACATCAATTAAAATAATTGGCTCACATGTTGGGCGTATGGATCCATAAATATCACCCTTGTTTTGTTGTGTGTAAGATAAATGATCTTACTTTAGTTGATGATTATCCAACAATCAACTCTATTTGAGGAAAAGCAATCCAAAAATGAATTATGTTGTGTTGGAGATTTACCCAACAATGGGTAACGGAAAGGTGAAAATGCTTTCCTAGAAACGAAACCTTGTTGACAGAACAGAAAATCGTTTGTGTTCCCAGGAAGTAGGGGAGTCACAAGGACTACTTAAATCCCTATAACCTTAGGAATCATTTCTTTAGAATACCCAAGTTGAGACCATCATGCACAACAATCTTCAATAGAACATACACTTTAGATTATGGAATCATCGAAATTGACCATAGAGGTACTTATCGATTCGCATCATGATTGAACCGGGATGGTCTCACCGGTTATGCCAAATAATAGTTGTCAGGACGAGTAAACGTATAGTTTACATTTATATATATGTATCTCAATCACAATAACATATGTGTAGTACAAATTGGAGGATAATATTATTGATTCAATAATTATATAGCCATAGACCATATTATTGTTCCTCTCTTGATCCTAAACAAATTGGAATAAGGATTTTGTTCCTTCGTGAACAATATAATAGCTCGATCTAGAGCTTGAGAGAAATGTTGTACTACACCATATATCTTGGTGCACTATCGATGTGATATATATCACAATTAATTATGGTGATTCTCATCATAAAATACTCATTTTTGTCATGAGAAATGGTACATAGTTTAAATGATAAATAGATATATTTCTCAATCATCTATGTCACCAATTAATAGATCAATAATTCTCGTATAACCACAATTGTTATGTCCATCCGAATAAAACGGTTCCTTATGTGAACAATGATAATATTTTGTCACTTATGCTTTCAGGAACAATGTAACAAATTAAATGTGTCTTTGCACAATCACTTTGAGTGCTAAATTAACATCATTTTGATATGATCATCAAAATAAAATTGATGGTTGTATCACCTTTCATGTCACTAGAATTTTTCAACATGATTATCAACTTAATCTTTCCACATCTCTATCACCAACGAGATGACCAATTTCCCGTCAAACTCGAGAAGTTGTGTGAATTTCATCATATAATTATTCGAGATTTTGTTCAACTATTGGTTGAAAAATACTTTCCTTGGTACTATATGCCCATCAAATCCACATTGAATTCCGTATATGAAATAGTAATCATGTATTGTGACATTTTCATCGGAAAATAATATGATATAAGTGTATGCACTTCGAGAAATATGATAGTGTCATATGGGATTTTCTCATCACAATAAATTTGGATGGACTATGACCTTTGAAAGATTAGGTCTTTCTCTTCCACGATAGTGTATTGACTTTGTGGGAATATATATTGTCTAATCACTTTGTGGACATATGATTATATCCACTCACTTCATGGACTGATATTTTGTCTCATTGGACCATCAACATTGGAAATATAAGATAACCCGTTTCTCAAGATATGTGTCTCGTGGGACATTCAATCATATCGAGCTTTTATGAGTATAATCAATCACTACAAAGATTGATATTTTGTCACTTCGACCTTCAATATTCGAGACATATAAAATATATGTATAGCTTTGTTCTTTCGATATGTTGTGTCTCTTGGTACTCATCTTTCGGCCTATCATTCAGATGATGGCGAGTAAATAGCAAAGCTTTAGCTTTGTCATGATAAGACGTGCATTATCGTCTCGTTTCACCAATACTATTATATATGGATTTTAGCCTCGAATGCCCATGAAGAGTAATTCTTGCCCGAAACATCAAAAACCACATACTCAAATTTAAAAAAAGTTTGACGTAATTATCAAAATAAATAAATTAGATCACATTATGAATGAATTAATAATGACATGAATATACTATTAAAACTGTAATTAACAACATATATAATACATTTATTTAATCCGTAAACGTAACTTACGATTCCATTAATAATGACATGATCATTAGCCATTTAAATATTTAATGACAATCGTTGATGATGATTGAAAAATATTAATGTAAACGTAATGTAATAATGTGATGACCAACGTTACAAAAATAATGGTTATGATAATAATCAGATAACCACCGATCTGTTTCCTTTTGACAAATATGCTTTAATATTAAGTAAAATCGATAAAAACAAAGGAAAAAATACATATGTATATGCATAAGATGTCTATTACTGTTTGCGTGATCAATAATAATTGAGCAGTAAAGATAAGCTATCAAATATTAGAATTAAGTCATAGACATATATGAACACAAAATAAATAAATAATATTGTTACTCGGTGAATATTCATATAAACAATTTGTTACTATATATCTTCGGTGGGGTATTAGTAGAAAACAAACAAAAATGAAGATTGAAGAAGTAAACATATGAATTAGCTAATAGCCCACCTTAATGACCTATTTTTAAATAGTAACAATAGCGTTATGAAAAAGTAAGAAATGAAAATGAGAATCACAAATTTTTCTTAGTATATGTATTCAAAACATAAGATAAAAGAAAAAGTACGTAATATTCAAATGGGTAAATACTTAATTTAAAATATGGCAATATACATATACTCAAAGAAAAAAAAACACGTAGCAGATATAATAAATCTGAGAATTGTCAATTGCAAGAACAACTTGCAGAACCAATTATATTATAGGAGAAAAAAAATTGATGTGATGATATAATAAGCTAAAATGCAAGGAATCAATTAAATCAATGTAATAACATTTGAAATCGCAAACTAAATCTAGTTTTGAAACAAAAAGAAAGTAGGTAGAAGAATAAGAGAATCGAGTAAATAGTAATCAAATATCAATCTTTGTAAACTTTTGAGAATCGAGCACTCGTGCGCAATAA
>QMEG01002000.1:363845-380967 GCA_010665285.1 Linum bienne | reverse complement strand
AGAGCGTTGGTTACTAGTAATAGCACGAATAATCGTGATAGCCAGATCATGTTATGGCATAGCCGATTAGGGCATCCTAGTTTTGGATATTTGGAAAAATTGTTACCTAGGTTATTTCTCAATAAAAGTTCCAAGGATTGCAATGCGAAGTTTGTCAACTAGCTAAACACACTCATAGCAGCTATCCAAGAATGAGTTATAAACCTACGAAGCCTTTTGCCATTATCCACAGTGACATTTGGGGCCCTACTCGGGTCAAGAACATCAACGGGGCACGATGGTTCCTTACTTTCATAGACGACCATACAAGACTAACATGGACGTTCCTAATGAAAGAAAAGTTATAAACCACGACCATGTTTCATGATTTCCATCACATGATACTCAATCAGTTTGGAACCCATATACAGGTTCTCAAAACCGATAATGCCCACGACTACTTCAATTTAGTCCTAGGGTCAATACTTATCACTTCATGGCATTGTTCACTGCAGTTCATGTGTGGACACACCTCAGCAGAACGGAATTGCTGAGCGTAAGAATCGACATCTCCTCGAGACAGCTAGAGCATTGCTCTTCACCAAACAGGTTCCAAAGTACCTATGGGGGGAGGCTACGTTAACAGCAACCTACTTGATCAATAGGCTACCAAGTCGCATCCTCAACTATCAAACACCTAAAGATGTATTGATGAAAACATACCCGCATGTACGAGCGTATATGTCTGAATTGGAACCTAAGGTCTTTGGGTGCCTTGCCTTCACTCACATCCAGCAGCACCAAAGGACCAAGCTGGATCCTCGAGCACAGAAGTGTGTGTTCATTGGCTATTCTCCTCGGCAGAAAGGGTACAAATGTTACTCCCCTTCCACCAAGAAAGTTGTGGTGACCATGGATGTGACATTTTTTGAAACCTTTGCATATTACAATACTCCAGAGCTTTAGGGGGGGACACAGCCACAGTCAACAGTGGCTGAGGCAGAAGAAGCTTTAGATCTGGAAAATTTAATTGCTTTGGATGGACCAACCATGCCTCCCATTCATACGGGCATAGTTGGAGAAGAACCAGAACCTGCTCCAGAAACGAGCAGCAGACCACCAATTCAACATGTTTACCAGCGGAGACAAAGACTTGAGCCTAATATAGAGCCTGAACCAGAAACTGGAGTAAACAGTGAAGGGACTGACACTCACAGTGAATCTGAGTATGCTGATATCGCTGAAGAAGAAGTGCAACAGGAAACCCTATTCAGTGAGCCTATTGCATTAAGAAAGGGTGTACGAGAATGCACTCATCATCTGATACAACGGTACGTTCACTATGGCCGCCTAAGCCCTGAATTTAGAGCATTTACTGCACACTTGGATACCAAACCTCGCAACATAGAGGAGGCCATGAGAATACCTGAGTGGAGATAGGCAGTGTTGGAAGAAATAAGGGCATTACAAAGCAATGAAACCTGGAGGATTGTTGACCTACCACCAGGAAAACAAATAGTAGACTACAAATGGTTGTTTACAATAAAATACAGGGCAGATGGCAGTGTGGAGAGACACAAGGCTAGGCTCGTGGCTCGAGGATTTACACAAACGTATGGGATTGACTACCAGGAAACATTTGCCCCGGTAGCAAAACTCAACACCGTTCGGATCCTACTGTCAGTGGCAGTAAACGAAGATTGGCCCCTGTATCAAATGGACGTCAAAAATGCATTCCTAAATGGAGCATTAACAGAGGAAGTTTATATGGAAATTCCAGAAGGGGTGCCCCATACTAAAACCGGCAGAAAGGTGTGCAAGCTGGAGAAGTCCCTGTACGGACTAAAACAGTCTCCGAGAGCTTGGTTTGGAAAATTTTCAGCACCTATAACATCTAATGGCTACCATCAGTGTCAAACAGATAACACAATGTTCGTGAAGCATGGAGCTGGGAACAAGATAGCCATCCTGATTGTCTACGTTGATGACATTATAATCACGGGAAATGACTATGAGGAGATTTCAAGGTTGAAGATCAAACTGGGAACTGAGTTTGAGCTGAAAGACCTGGGAGAAATGAAATACTTCCTCGGAATGGAGGTGGCCAGATCGAGCAAAGGACTTTCTATATCCCAGAGAAAGTACATCCTAGATTTGCTAGAGGAAACTGGTATGACAGGGTGCAAACCAGCAGATACCCCAATGCAGCCGAACATGAAGTTCAGTGTAGCAGAAAACGGGGAAAAAGTAGACAAGGGAAGATACCAACAGCTGGTAGGAAAGCTGATATACCTGGCACACACTCGACCTGACATAGCTTTTGCTGTGAGTGTGGTTAGCCAGTTCATGAATGAACCAAAGAGTGAGCACATGGATGCTGTAAACTATATTCTTAGATACCTAAAGAAAACCCCAGGATTGGGGCTGATGTTTAAGAAGAATGAGAGCAGGTCAGTGGAAATATACACTGATGCAAGTTGGGCCAGTGAAATCACAACGAGGAGATCTACCATAGGTTACTGCTCTTATGTATGGGGAAATTTGGTAACATGTAGGAGTAAGAAGCAGTCGGTGGTTGCACGAAGCAGTGCAGAAGCAGAATACCGAGCCCTTGCTCTCGGGATTCAGGAAGTCATGTGGATACAGCGAGTTCTAAAGGAACTAGAGTTACCAGGACACGGGATAGCTACACTATACAGTGATAGCCAGTCAGCCTTAAGCATTGTTAAGAACCCTGTACATCACGACAGGACTAAGCATGTCGAGATAGACAGACATTTTATCACTGAAAAGGTGGAAGGGGAAGTTGTGGATGTGAGATATGTCCAGTCCAAACAGCAGACCGCTGACATACTCACAAAGGCTCTTCCACGAGAACTGTCAGAACATTTCAAGTCCAAGCTTGGTCTGCACAACATTTACACCAAGCTTGAGGTGGAGTGAGGAAATCCCGTATATATTTGTATATATTCAGAACATAGTTAGTTTATTTGCTAGTTAGATAGTTTCCATCTTAGTACTAGTCCTATCCTATTTTAGCTGGCAGATCCTATTAAATAGTTAGAGTAAATATATTCTTACCTAATCAGTAGGAAGAATTCTGTATATATTGAGCCTACGGGACATGAATAAAATCATTCATTCTCTCAATCTTCAGTTAAGCACATTAAGTATAAAATGATAGGAATGATGCAGCAGTTTCAGTCCAGGTGATCACAGTTTGATATTTCACATTCCTGAGCTTCCTGACTTCACAATACTTTCATGTTTCTATTATAGCTTCTAAACTAGTCACACGATACAGATACTACAGTTCTTCATTTTCAATCCAAAAATTTGCTACTGCATTGACACCGTACATGATATTAATCTTCCCGAGAAATAAACATCCTATGAACCAATCAACTCTTAGTTTCTATTGTTCAAACTCGAGTTGCTTATTCTCCCAAGACATTCATTACTTCAAAAGTGTATCCACACAGAACCTATGTTTGAGTCTAATCCGTAATAGACCTTTGTCTGCTAATATGAACAAAGATAAAGGGATTCTCTATAAAAGTTCCTACTGCAACCAATCACCCTGTTGCTTCATTTACTGTTTCTAATCAAATTAATCAACTGAATGACATTCTTACCAGTAAAAAGGATAGGAAAGAAAAACATATGATGAGTGATATAAGATATAAATAAAAAATTATTTAGATATTAACCTGGCAGTGCTCCTCTGACAATCCTTGATTCGACCTGATAATCTGATGTAGATCGGTGTCCATCAGTTCATATGCAATATAGACATCATTAAATGACTCTCTCAGGGGTGGCGGAATTATATCCCTGATGGCAACCACCTGCACAGTAATATGCATATGACTTTTTAGAAAATACAGTGAGGCTGCCTCTTCAAAACATAGGAGCAAATTACCCATCATTGAAATGAATACAAGAGATTACACGTATTAGATGTGGATAATCACTAACACTTCTGTTTTGAAAATCAAGATACCACATGCTGAAACCCAATTCTATACAATTAGATCTGTAAACCCGGTAAACTATTACACGTCTGTGGTCAATATCTAATTGACTTCATGTTCATGGTATGCTGATATTATGAAAATGAAATGTTTTACCAGGTCTAATACCCCTCTTAGTCAAAGTAAGGGCATCCAATGTCATCAAGGGCAATAGTCTAAGAGGACTAAAAGGAAGAAGGAAAAATTTCAGAGGGAAAGCATGGTTTAGATCGTTGAGTATGTTCTGACTTCTGATGGAACATCAAGTATAAGACTGTTTCAAAGACCAAGATCGTTTTGTTTGTAATTAGCTTGCTCATTAGAAACAGCAACCTAAGTACTAAGTATTAGGATGACAACGTCTACAACTTTTGAATGAAAAAATTAAATTCCTAGTCTACAAGTAAGGAGAACCATGGGCATCGGAGTAACGATATCATCGAGCTTAATGAACCAAGAACTCAGAAACCAGTAAAAACGCTAAAAACTTCAATCGCAAATCCACAGGAGGAAACGGAGAACAATGAATCGCAACGAAAGAAAAAGAAAAGGAGGGACTGACATTTTCGTGGTCCATGTGACGTAGAAGCTTGATCTCGCGAAGAGTCCTCTTGGCATCAATCTTGTTGTCAAAAGCATTTGCAATCTTCTTAATCGCCACATGCTCCGCGGTCTCCGAGTTCAAAGCCGAGCTTATACACCAACAACGAACCACATAAGATCAAACATGAGCATCATCCAATCGATGAAGGATTCCATATCAAGAGAGAGAGAGAGAGATAAAGTACCAGACGATTCCGTACGCGCCCTTGCCAATAGGCATGATTGGAGGCTTATACTTGGCGGTGACCTCGAAAATGTTGCCGAAAATGTTGTATTGGATGAAGCGTCCGCCTTGGCTTAGCGTCGCCGGAATATTCTCGATCCCTCCCGGAGGCGGAATCTGCTGTTGCTGCTGTTGGTGGTGGTCAGCGGCCCCGGGAGGGGGTTGCGCCGGCTGCGCATCCGCCATCTCGGTGTCAGCTGGCGGGAAGGGACCACTTGCTCCTCCGTCCATCGGAAATGATTTTTCCGGCGCACTGCTTTTCGTTTCTGATCAGAGAAATAGAAATGCTTTCTGTCTTCTGATGTGTTCTGCGTTTTTCGGGGGAGGTCAAATGCTCAGATGGATGGATCTTTTTTCTCTATAATAAAGCACTTTTTTTTTATATTTTGGTTTTTTTTCATTTAAATAGTGCGCTTTGCAAATGCGCTTTTGAGTTTTGTCTATTATGTATTTTTAAAACAATTAGTAACTATTAAATAAATAAAAGAATTAGCTATTTAGCTGTCCCTTTTGGAGTGATGGAGAGAGATCAGAGAAGGAGATTAGGAAGAAAATTAATTAGTGAAAAAACTAGATAGAAATGAATCCCGTTTCTGAATTTGTGAAAATTTGACCAATTTTAAATTTCTGAATCTCAAATTTTTGTAATTTAATTCTGGATTTGGGGTCCTATATTAGTATTTTTCCTTTCGAAATTGCTACTTCTTACTATTAGGTTTCTGATTGTCAGCGTTGTAGGAAGAAGGAAGCCAGTTAGATTCGACAAGTCAGAAGAAGACATTGACGATGGTGGACTGTAGGAATCGAGAAGGAAGGTACACCGGAAAAATCCCTAATTTCAGTTGAGAAATGATTATCTAACTCTAATGCGATTTGAAAATGAATTAAGTTGGCATTTCTGTTTTTTCCATCCCAAACAATATTTACTATTTCTTATTTTTCAAAACCCACACCGAATAAAAGGAGTTTGTTTATGAGATTTGGGTTCCCAATACTATAATATTTCGGAAAATATCGAAATGTGAAGGAAAAATTTCAAATCCCATTTCCCAATTTCCACCTATAAATTTAGCTGTTTTTAAATAAGATTATATCTACATGCCCAGATGAATTATAACTTCAGCAATAATGTTATGCCATTAATCTACTTCTATAATAAAAAAAACTTTCTTAAATTATATTTCTTTATTTGAATTTTGCGACGCTAGAAAGGATATGTCCAACGACTCTATCTTAAAGGCAGCACATCGACTTTGTCATAACAGTTTTATTTTTCAAATACTGCAATGTGTCACGTAATACAAATTGTGCGACATAATACAAGACCTTGATATCTACTTTCATTATTTGAACTAAAGGTCGGCTACATTCGTTATTTCAATAAAAATCCTCTAATCCTAGGGGTCTAAAAAGTCACTAAGGCCCAAGAGCTCGTCTATAAGTTCATATGAGATCTAATCCAATATAATTTAGGGTTTCAGAAAAAGATCTCCAATCTTGCTTGATTTATTAGTGAGATTCAACACGGACTAATAATCGTCAAGTGGAGTTATTCTAATGGTAAAATTGTGTGTTAATAATCCGGAAATTTTAAATTCGTACCCAATACACCCACAAACAAACATCATTATAATGTTTATTTCGCTTTCTATTTTGTATTGACAAAAAAGTCTACTAGCCCAATAATAGACAGTCAACTAGATTTGACTTAATCATTCCAGTAGTATATAATAACTAACGAAATTGACAAAAGAAAATGGATTCAACAACATTCTTGCTTGCCTTGTACTAGTTGTTTCAATAGAGTATTTCCCAACATTTGTAGTTGAGCATCATCATTACCCTCAACTTAATACAACTTTTAACAAAATATTAGGATGAGCAGAAAAAGAAGAAGAATATTTGATTACATATAATTCTTAATTTGCTGCCACAGATCTGTCTATGAATAAAGATAAAGCACAAGTTCATACAATGCAGCAGAAGTCGATACTATTATACTAATACACAAGCAAAAGTTCGCTTCTGCTAGAAATTTGCAATCATTGCTTCCTTCAGGAATCTCAGACTACAAATTGTCATGGAAGGCAAAAGCAATGGGATAATACGGATAGAGGGGGCACCTGCAAATCATACAGACTCGAAGATATCTAACCCCCACCTGCGTCACTGGCTGAGAACATATGGTTTGAAGATACTGCGAGAAGTATTGCTTCGTTTAATGAGCCGGAGATTGTTACCTCAAACTAGCTCTTCACGTTCCCAAAGAATCTGGAAAGTGGAACAGGGCCATCGCCATCTTCATTGTCTGCAGTGGAACGCTTGCTTCTCGACCTGTGACGTTTTTCCTTCTTTCTGTTCTTACTACTCCTTGATTTTGACCTCTTCGACTCCCTCTCATCGTCGTCGCTACTTGATTCGTCTGAGGATGATGAGCTCATCGAACTGGAATCTGGAGACCGGCGCCTGGAGTGCTACAGGAACAAACATGTATTTTGTAAGGAAAATATGGACGAAAGCACACATAAAACAAAATGCATAAATGCAGTTAAAGATCGTACGAGGAGTGTTCAACAAGCATGCATAAGGACCATCAATGATCGATTTGCTTCGACTAGTCTAAAGTCTGTGTACATACTAGTATCTGTAAATGGAAAACGATGCACCATTCCTAACTATGAGGATAGTAATAAGTTGCTGCACGTATGCATATTCTGAAAGTACATATATTCTTTTAGGGAACAACTTTTACGGGTCGTTTGGATGAGATATTTTGTTTGGCTAATGAGTTAATTCCATGTGGTATTTTGTACAAGGAAAGGCCAAATAGTTTGAAATACCACCGTTTCTTTTTTTGAATGTCAAACAAGGTATTTGGGCCAAATATCTCATCCAAACGACCTGTTATTACTTTACTATAGAGTATCTCTCTGTGCAGTAATTTAGCATATTCGTAACTGGAACTCTATATGTTTATCGGTGTACGGAACTACTCCAAAAGATAGACCATACAAGTACAGTTATTGAAAGCAGATCATTTGCAGGGAAAAAGTAACCACCTTTCTCTTTTTTCCGCGCTGTTTCTTTGAATCTTTTTCCTTCTTATCTGTGAGGACGTCACCCAGTACTTTCAGCAAAGACAGTGAAGATTTAACTTTACCACAGCGGGATGGTACCTCTATATATATCAAGATTTGAACGCATACCTCTTTTATTGCTAGACTTGACACTGGAATGGTTCCTTCCATGAGCAAGTTTGTGCGCCCTTTCAGCATCCAGCTGGGCTCTGTACTCACGCATCATTCTATCTGTATCTTTCTCCTGTTCACCCTTTCTCAATTCGTCTTCCTAGTACATCAAATACAGAACCAAACATGGTGAGAAACAATGATATCCCAATATCTCAAAAAACAGCACTACTCTGCAAGAATACTTTTCAACATGGCACAAGCAGGTGTGTTAACCATCACTGCCTATGAACCAAACATTATACCCGAAAGTTCCACTAGTTTTGAAGTCATAATGTATCAATATAAAGACAATGTGCAAGCCAAGACATTGCCTTTGCACCGTATTTCAGTTCCATGCAAAACACATTTACAGAAAGCAACAAGGCTTACTTAAAAATTGGTTTCTAACGGAGTTGTTCAGTATGGATATATTTGAAGAACAAAAGTGAGTTCCATAGCAGAAAACTAATACTAGCAAGACAAAGCAGTGTTCTCTCCACTATAACCTTTCATGAATAGAAAGGCCAATGAACTCAAGTTTAGCATCTCCTTACTGCAAAAAATCCTTATATCTCCCGGACATAACCAACCTTTATTTTGCTTAGTCATTAGACCCTTAGCAATAACAAAAGAATTGATCCCTATCCTCATTCTTAGCACTGCTTAAAATCTTGAGCATAAACTCATGTCTCATGCGCAAAGCAAAAGGTTCAAACTCTTCCATGCTCCTCACAACACAATTAAATATCGCAACTCCCATGCATACTGTAGGAATAACCCTAATTATTCCTAATTAGGTAGACCGAATAGGAGATATATTTAGTTAATTGTGTAGAAAGAAACTTCCTTATGTAAGACTCCTACTTATGGTAGGAGTCCTTTGCTTCTAGGGTATATATACCCATCGGCTTTAGCATATCTAATAACAAGAATCAATAATTCTCTTCCTATCTCTCCCGTCTCTTTATCTACCTCTATTCTAAACATGGTATCAGAACCTTTCTCTGGTATTCTCTTCCGCTTACTCTAAACCCTAATCATTCACCATGACCAAGAACACGGTTGATAGCACCGTGACTACTGACAAGGATAGCAGCTCCAACAATTCTAGAGTCATGTCGATCCCAACAAGTTCATCCGATAATTCCTACCCTAGACGAGTTGTGATTTATCCTCTTGATGGTAAAAATTACCTTCACTGGTCTTCTTCCGTCTGCATCTACATCAGTGGCCGTGGTAAAGCTGGTTATCTTCTCAGAACAGCGAAGAAACCAGTTGAAACTGATTCGAAGTTTGAGCAGTGAGACAATGAAGATCACCTTGTTCGCGGCTGGCTTATTTCCACCATGATACCGAAGATAGGCGAAATCTATCATCTTCATCCGTCGGCCAAGTCTATCTGGGACAATGCAAAGAAGACTTATTCGACGATGAACCACTCCTCTGCACTGCTAGAGATTGAAACCAAACTGTATGATCTCAAACAGGGAAGCATGGGTGTGAATGACTACTACAATTCTGGAAAAAATAATAAAGAGCCAGCTGATTTCTTCAGCAGCAATTTTACTCAAGGTAACTCTCTTACCACTCACTCTAAATCTCCTCATCAATATACTTGAATTCTAGACTCTGGTGCTTCAGACATAATGACTGGTTGTCGAGAATTAATCCATGATCTTCAACCTTATCCTCGGGATGGAGGGGTTTGTGTAGCCAATGAGGGAATTGCCCTAGTTACATGCATAGGTTATATTCGGCTGCCTGACAACCTTATCATCTATCCAGTACTATGTCCCTCAATTAAGCTGCAATCTTATCTCTGTCCAGCAGTTGACCTCGGATTGAATTGTGAGGCTAGATTCTTCCCTTCTAGTTGCCACTTGCAGGAAATGGGATCGGGAAAAACGATTGGAGTTGCTGAACTATCAAATGGACTATATATCTTCAAGGATGGTTTGGACAAGGACATTCAGAAGTCAGCACATCAAATTTCTAGAATAAATGATTGCAGTGATGATTTTTATCTTTGGCACTATAGATTTGGACATCCAAGCTTTATATACCTTTCACACTTGTTTCCTACATTATTTCGTAATAAACAGGCTCAGTTTTACAAGTGTGAAGTGTGTGAATTGGCTAAACATACTCGCTCCATATATCCTGCAATAGGTTATCGACCCTCTCAATCCTTCTCAATGATTCACAGTTATATCTGGGGCCCAATGAAGGTCAAGAATCTAAATGGAGCTCGATGGTTTGTCACGTTTAATGATAATCATTCTGGGCACACTTGGACTTACTTAATGAAGGCCAAACCGGAGACTAGTTCCATATTTCAATACTTCTATTACATGGTGAAAACCCAGTTCAATACCAACATTCAAATATTGAAAACCGACAATGCTAAGAACTACTTCAACACCGTTCTTGGTCAGTACCTTATCAAACATGGGGTGGTGCATCTAAGCTCGTCGGTTGAAACTCCTTAGCAAAATAGGATTGCCGAACGTAAGAATAGACACCTTCTGGATGTTGCTTGTGCCTGCATGTTTGCTAGGCAGGTTCCAAAATATTTATGGGGAGAAGCAGTCTTAACGGCCACTTACTTGATCAATAGGATGCCTAGCAAAGTTCTGGATTTCACACTCCTCGATAAATTCTTCTTGACCATTATCCTCAAATGGCCAGTTTATCTTCAAATCTTCCACCCCGGATATTTGGTGCACTGCCTTTGTTCACATTAACCCGAACCATCGCAGCAAGCTTGATCCGAGAGCTCACAAGTGTGTCTTTATTGGGTATTATCCTCACCAAAAAGGCTACAAGTGCTATTCTCCCACTACTTGACAAACGTACAATACTCGTGACATTACCTTCTTTGAAACCCAATCTTTCTTTCACCACACTGAGTTCGATGGGAGACTACTAATGACTCCGAAACTCCTTTGTGGGATTTGATACCATTAGAGGATAATACTACTAAAAACACCATCAATGCAGCTCCGGAGTCTAGTACTACTGCTGCTCCTAAATCAATTGATACTCCTACTGATTTTGAATCAGTTGCCTCTGACTCTTCCAAATCCATTGAGGCTGCGTCTGAACAACATTCCGGAAATCAGCAACCTGAATTACTTGTTTACACTTGTAGGCCGATGACTGATAATCTTGCTCTGAACCGAAGGAAACTGGAGAGCCTGATGCTGCTATTCCAGAAGTTTCAATCCCTAGGTTTGATACTGATCTAGATATACCTGTTGCTATTCGCAAAGGTGTCCGAAGTTGTACTCAACATCCAATTGGAAACCACATTTCTTATGAGGAGCGTTTATCACTTCTCTCGATGAGGTTGATGTCCCTAAAAATATCAAAGAAGCCTTACTCGATCCAAGATGGAAGAGGCTGTCAGAGAAGAATTAAATGCCCTCAAGGCAAATCACACTTGGGACTTAGTTAATCTTCCTCCCAATAGACGCATAGTATGGAGTGTTTATCACTTCTCACGATGAGGTTGATGTCCCTAAAAATATCAAGAAGCCTTACTCAATCCAAGAAGGAAGAAGGCTGTCATAGAAGAATTAAGTGCCCTCAAGGAAAATCACACTTGGGACTTAGTTAATCTTCCTCCCAACAGACGCATAGTTAACTGTCCATGGGTGTTTACCATCAAATATAAAACGGATGGATCGATTGAACGATTCAAAGCTCTTTTAGTGGCCAGGGGGTTCACACAGAGTCATGGCATTTATTATGAAGAAATCTTTGCACTAGTGGCAAAGCTTAATACTATTGGAGTTCTTCTTAGTCTAGCTGCAAACCTAGATTGGGCTCTTCATCAGCTTGACGTAAAGAATGCTTTTCTCAATGGAGAATTGCTTGAAGAAGTTTACATGAATCCTCGTCCTAGATTTCCTTAGGATGGAAGAGTGAGTAAATTGAACAAACCCTTGTATGGACTGAAACAGTCACCACGGACCTGGTTTGATCGATTTGCTAAAGCTGTCAAGTTGGCCGGATACACCCAATGCCAATCGGACCATACAATGTTCGTAAGGCGCTCAGATACAAGGAATATTGTTGTCCTGATAGTGTATGTGGATGGTATCATCATCACTGGAATGACACACATGAGATAGATCAGTTAAAGCAGAGACTTGTATCAGAATTTGAGCTCAAGGACTTGGGAAATCTAAGGTACTTCTTGTGTATGGAGGTTGCTCGCTCTGAAAAGGCTATTGTTCTCTCTCAGAGGAAATATGTTCTTGATTTGTTGAAGGAAACAAGAATGCTGAATGCAAACCTATGAGCACTCCGATGGAACCAAATAAGAAATTCAGGCGAAATGAAGGAATTGCTGCAGTTGACAAATGGGTTTACCAACGTTTAGTAGGTAAGCTCATTTATCTGGCTCATACTCGTCTAGATATATCATACTCAGTTGGGATTGCAAGTCAACATATGCATAATCCCAATGAGGAACACTTAGACATGGTTTACCGGATTCTGAAGTATCTAAAGTTTACTCTTGGACATGGCCTATTCTTCAAAAAGCATGATAATAGAGGCATCACTATATACACTGATTCTAGTTGGGCAAGTGAATTAATAGAACAAAGATCAACTACCATATATGGGACCTATGTATGGGGGAATCTTGTGACATGGAGAAGCAAGAAACAGAACGTAGTGTCCCTCAGCAGTGCAGAAGCTGAGTATCGTGCATTGACTTTTGGAATTAAGGAAGATATGTGGTTGCATCGGGTTTTTGGCGAATTACAAATGCCTCCTCAGACACCTATACAGGTTCTTTGTGATAGTAAATCTGCGATTAGCATCGTCCGAAATCTAGTTCATCATGACAGAACTAAACATGTTGAACTGGATCGTCAATTCATCTGAATTATGTTCCAACAAATCAACAACTCACTGATGTTTTCACCAAGTTATTGTTAAGATTTACCTTTGAAGAATTAATGCACAAGCTGGGGATGTTCAACATTTACACCACACAGCTTGAGGGGGAGTATAGGAATAACTCTAACTATTCCTAATTAGATAGACCGAATAAGAGATATATTTAGTTACTTGTGTAGGAAGAAACTTCCTTATGTAAGACTCCTACTTATGATAGGAGTCCTTTACTTCTAGGGTATATATACCCATCAACTGTTAGCCTATCTAATAACAAAAAACAACAATTCTTTTCTTATCTCTCCCGTCTCTTTATCTACCTCTATTCTAAACATACAAACCTATGAGTTGCGGCAAACACTATATTAATAAGGAGAAAGAGAGTTGGTTACTTGTTAAAGGACCTATCCTAACCACAGATCTTGAGGTTTATTATTCCTTGATATGCATCCCAACCAATGCTAAGATCCCATGACCCATCTGAACCAGAATGTTAAAAATTCCAAATTTCAAGATGAATGCAATCTAGCTAATTCTGTAACGAGGGAAATTAAGTACACACGCAAGAAATATCTAGTGACCTTGTCTTGAGGTAAACAAGCACAGGATCGGGTAGAAATTACCTTCTGCTTCTTCTTGTACTCCTCCCAAGTAATTGTATGAGAAGTGTTGAGGCTGGCCAAACGAGCAGCATGCCACTCTGGTGTATGAAAAGAACCATCCACCTGCGACTGTCCTCATCAGAAATGTTCCAGTAATTCCAGAAAGAAGCAATAAAGAAGATTGGGGAGAGATCTGTTCATCTGACCAACTCTAACTATTAACTACTATCTCTAGCATTATAACTGATCGTTCTTACTTTGGTGGTAGTAAAACAAGGATAAAGAATAGTTAATAGCGACAGTTGAACCAAGAATTATACAACGACCAAAAGAAGAAATGCAAAAGAAAAAAACGAATGGAGTTTGGATCAACTATGTTCAATAATCTAAGTCCTCCAGAGAAATTGGTTGATTACAGATGGAGCCGGTTAATTTCAATAACTTCTGCATCACATTAATCACTCTGCCTTTTCTATAAAGAAGAAACATTTTAAGGATGACAGGCTGCTCAAGCTGCAGCATGCAATGCTGACTAGACACGATGATCATATTTCATCTAGCTCTAGTCTATTACTAAACTCCAGACTTCTTCAATTAGTGAGTGCAACTTTAAGTGGAATTGGATTCAACAGAAGTACAAAATGCGAGGCATCCATGTAACATCTCAATAAAAGGTTACAGGAAGCATCTCAGCAGTAACATCAAATAACGTTAAAGAAATAACATAAACTGGAACAGCTGATAGCAAAGGAGCAGTATGGAAGGGTACAAACCATGCCATCTTCAACCTCATCAGGACCTGCAGAGCTTGAGCCAAGCCTCGCTTTCTGCATAGCTTTGTAAGCTTGATTTTTACCCATTTTATCCTAGAAATACTAGAAACCTTAACGCCACGTGGGAAAATAAGGAATTGGGTTACAGATCCTGAAAAAAAGAAACAAGAAGAATTTCAAATGGGAAACTAGAAGTTCCATATTAAGGGAAACCAACAAATTTTTTTTTTTCGCTAAGCTTAGTTTTCTGGGACTGCTGTCAGATATTAAATAACAATAATTTGTCACAACTGATGAAAAGCAAAAAAGAAAACACCAGCTGGGCAGAAGTTCCCAGTTTGATTGAAGACACATCCACATGTACATCCAAAGGCCTAGTCGGGAAGATATGAAAAACAATATTAACGATTGACCAACTAATACGATCAGTGTGTGTATATACATGAGAAAATTCCAAGTTGAAAGCAACGACAACATTGAACCTGTGATTAGGGGAAAAAAGTGGGAAAAATCAAATGAAAAGCAACAACAGTAGGAGAACCTAAGACGATATCCACAAGCATAACATGAAGATTGGGAAAGGTCCATAGACCGTATGACTTCCAAACACGTAAAGTCAACCATTAAATGCTTAGAAAAGAAAACGGAGATTCAACTAAGTTACTCTTTCTAAGGTCCAACTCTACAAAGGCAGGAACACTCAGACGAACCATGATTTGACTCCTTCTAACTATGCTAGTAGGTTGACAATATAAAGAGAATGCCTTTTTTCCTGATTACTAGAGTTTGATTGATTTTCTATCTAGGCAGTGTTTAGTGCATGCATGGTTCTGAAAAAAAATCGTATTCAAAGCATAACAACTTACCCTCTTCCATGAACGATGAAATCAAACTCGAAAGGGGCAAATGGGAAAATAACATCAAGAATTTCATAAAAGCATTGAAAAGTCAGTTAGTTGAGAGCGCAACAATTCGAATGTGCAGCTTTTACCTAATACTAATAGCAGTCTAAGGGTATTTCAGCTCAACACAAATAATCCACAACCTGTCCCCTAATTTGGTCAAGACCAATCGACAGAATAAAGCAAAGCACGGATAATAATCAATTGGAAAGAAGAGAGGGGAGGTGAGGGAGTATGAGTACCAGCAAGCCAGAGAGTGAAAGCTGAAGCGCGAGGGAAGGAGGAAGAACTGGAAACAAACAAAAATTGAGGGGCAGCTGGATCTCTGTATCTGCGTGGAAGCAAGCAATTGGGGACGAAGGATGTTGAAAATGGCGGAGTAGGCAAAAAGGATCTGGCGATAGCGAAGCGGGGAGTGGAGGAGGAGGAGACGATAGGGATTTTGTTTTCCCAACGTTTGGTTGAGAAGGGAAGAAAGGAGCTGTTTTCGTCTTTCTTCACTGTCTCTATTTTTTTCCTTTGTTCTGGTTTACTGGGTTAGTTTTCGGTTTTTTTACCGGTTTGGGTTTTCATGGGGTTCTTCTTCGCTCTTTGTGGGCCGTAGCTAATGGATCAGACGAGAACAGCTGATGAGTGGTTGATTAATATCATTATAATTTGGAGTTTTGAACATTAGGAATCTCAATTCATTTATCAATTTCTAATTATATTTACATGGTCACTTCAACAATTTTATTATTTTAGTAATTAATTAATGGTTGCACCCCTGACGTGGCATGTATGTGGCGTAATGAATAGACTGCCAACATGGATTTTAAGGTAATTTATATCAATTGTTTCTTAAATTTAATTACATATCAATTGTAGACCTTCATTTTACAAATGTTATCATAATCGCTCCAACATAAATTTTAAGATAATTTATATCAATTGCTCCTCAAATTTGATTACATACTAACTTTAAACCTTCACCTTTACAAATTTTATCATAATCGATCACTAAGTTAAATTTGAAATAAATCAATTCCTCAAATCCAACCCACCCATAATCAATATAACATTAAAATTGTATGAATTTAAAATGCAAATCCAAATCTATCTAAATGAACATAGTAGCAAAAGAAACCAGTGTTCATAATTATTATCATCGCTGGACATCGAGGTTCTCTTCACGTTTCATGTATAATCTAATTTATCGACCAACCATAAGTATAATCGAGGGTAAAGATAGATTATTAGATAGTCTACAACTAGGATATTTGTCAGGGTTACCATCCCATTAAAAAATAAAGTATAAAGATAAAAAAACCTCATCAACAATCATAATCGATGGAACGAGATATAATAAAATAACATAAGTTGTCGATATGTTGAAACATCAACAACAATTAATTAAGCCGAAAAAGTATCAACATGATCATACACATAATATTCCTTATGTCCACACATATTACAAACTAATGCTTGCCTACTCCTTTACAAATTATGTGGTTATATAATTAGTATGGATTTAACATGAAATCAATCTATATATATCGATTTGCATTTGGATGGATCGAATATGAATATATGAATTTTAAGCGGTTTGGTATTAATTGAAATCGAATTTGACCAAAATTCTTACAATAACTCTTTCTGTCTATAAAAAAACTTCGAGTTCCATTACCATCTACCTCTCAAACGTATTGCAAATGGAATACCTTCCCATACCATTATAAAAGGGGATTACTATATGACGCCCTAACTTTCGAATTAAACGACGCCCTAAACTTCGTAATGACGAAACTATCCAAATTTACTAATTCGAAAAACTTAGTATCGACAAAACTATCAAAACGTATAATTCGAGAAACTTTGTACCGACGAAACTATCAAAATACTTATTT
>QMEG01002000.1:331141-363142 GCA_010665285.1 Linum bienne | reverse complement strand
AAACCCTTACTTTAGAACCCTAAATTATCAAACCCTAAATCCTAAATTCTGAAACCCTAAACCCTTGATCCTAAAATTCTAAACCATCAAACGCTAAACCCTAAATTTTAAAACCCTTAACCCTAGAATCCTAAACCACCAAACCCTAAATTTTAAAACCCTTAACCCTAGAATCCTAAACCACCAAACTCTAAATTTTAAAACCCTTAACCCTAGAATCCTAAACCACCAAACCCTAAACCCTAAATTCTAAAACCCTAATCCCTAAACCCTTAGAACCCTAAATCCTAAACCTTAAACTCTAAACTCTAAACCCTTAACTCTCAACCTAAAACCCTAAAACTCCAAACTAAACAAAACCGACAACTCGTAAATACTAAATCCTAAACTCTAACCCCTAAACCTTAGAACCCTAAACCCTATAACCTTAGAACTCCTAAACCATAAAACCCTAAACTCTAAATTCTAAAACTCTAAATCCTAAACGCTAAACCCTAAAACTTTAACCTAAAACCCAGTAGTATAGAGAATTTAATATCATAATTTGTATTGTATAAAATATAGTTACTAAATAATTTTTTAAGAAGTTTCAAATTATATAATTGATTTGAAGTTTTTATTGATCAAATAATTGAGATGTAATGTACAATTTAATTAATGTATGATAAGATGCTACTTTTTAGTTGTAATTAGCTGTGATAATGTGTATTATTATCAATTAAATGCATGTTTCAATCAAATTGTGATATTGGTAGAGATGGTAATCACTTAATCTTTCTGCTTAAAAGACCATGGTTCGAATCCCCCTCCCACAATTTTTGTAAATAAAAAGTATTGTTACAAAAATTGAGTCCAATGTCTAATTAATTTCGGTTGAACCGATTCGGTCTAAACGAAATAATAAAAAAAAAAAATTAATGTCTAATTAATTTCGGTTGAACCGATTCGGTCTAAACGAAATAATAAAAAAAAAAAAATTTGGGCCGATTCCGGCTGAGAACCAACCCGGCCGGGCTGGTTCTCAGCCGAAATTTTTTTTTCTCGGTATTTTATCTAAATGGAGGTTCGACGGATCTTCGATTTTTACTTCCGATCTTCATTTGTGGGTGTTTGATAGTGTTTGACGGTATTTAGTTCGTCGATATATACAACTTCTTACATAAATTTTTATTTTACGAATGGATAATAACATAATTTACTTTATTTAGGGCGTTGTTTAATTCGAAAAGTAGGGCGTCAAATAGGGATTCAGTTATAAAATGTTAGTTCAAGTAAATCATTAATCATCGATTTGCGTAATCTTTTAGAGTGAAAGTTCATAACTAGTCACAAGAGAAGATAGCTAGTTTACATTTTTGGATAACTAGATAATAACTAATTTGGTTACACACAATTGTGAAATTCAATATTTAATTACAAGTTTAATCGACGAAAGGAAAGGTTATTAGGAAAAACAACTAATTTAGTTACACACTGTTGTGAAAAATAACTAGTTATATATGAATTTTATAATGAGTGATTCAGTTGTGTAACTGATTATGAAAAATTATAACTAATTATCCTTTGAGTTATACTAGCTAGCTACATTAAACATAGCAATTATTGTTCGAGTCGGTGCCCTGAGTTCGATCGGAATTGAGATGACGATGTGAGAAGAGAAATGTTGGACAATAAGCTTTCTTGATCGATTTGTTTTTTCCTTCCACTAATGATCTCCCACGCATTTGTCTTAATAGATAAGATCAATTGGTCATTAACTTAAGCCCAATACAATTTTGAAAAACATAAGCTTTAATAGGAACTTACCCAAATGTAAAGAAGTCTTCTTCCTTTTCTTCCTCTAGCACAGCAGAGTACATAGAATGATGTAGCTTCAGTATTTCAGCGGAGGAAATCAAATCCTTCCTCCTCGCTAGCTTACAATCATCCATGATGGTGGGCGACCCGAATTCGAACTTAAACGCAAATTTGGAAGGGATTATATATGCTCCGTAAACTTCAGCCGGAAAACACCTTTGAACAGCCAAACAAGATTCTAAAATAAAAATCTCACTGTAAACCAGTTTGAATCTGAAGAATTGAGAAACTTGGACGATTATCAAATAATGGCGAAACTACGATGCTAAAGCAATGGCATGGTACAAGAATTTTTTCACAAGTATGAAGGTTTAACACAAGAATAAAAAGACATACACGAAATGTGGTTCCAATTAAAAGAACTTTGGTATCCAATGATGAGAATAATTATGAACACTAGTCTCGTTTGCTTTTATATTCATTTAGATATACTTGAATTTCATTTTAGATTCATCCAATTTTAATTGTGGACTTGTTATATTAACTTAGAGAGCGATTAGAATAAAATTTGTAAGGTAACGATTTAAAGTTGACATCTAATCAAATTTGAGGAGAAATTGATGTAAATTACCATAAAATCTACGTTGGAGCGATTCGGATAAAATTTATAAAGTGAAGGTCTAAAGTTGGTATGTAATTAAATTTAAGGAACAATTGATATAAATTAACTTAAATCCATGTTGGTAGCCTATTCATTAAGCCACATAGATGCCACATAGGGGTGCACCGAAGAGTCCACCTTAATTTATTGAGCAATTTTTTTTGAATGGGAAATCACACTACAAAAGTTCAAATCATTCAACAACCAAGCATGACTACCACCAAAACCGACGATAACGGAGTAACGGGACTGCCAGGCTACAGCGTGAGCCGCCCTATTACCTAATCTCCGCAGCCATTTCACCCTAGCCTCGGATAGAAAGCGAAGCAAATCTTGACACGTCGAGATAATATCTCCAAACTCTGTTGAATTTTGCACACCTTGCTCCATTGCGTGCTGTACTTCTCGACTGTCGGTCTTGAACACAATATTATAGTAGCCTGTCATCCTAGCTCATTTGATTGCTTTTTCAAGTGCTCACGCCTCCACTTCTCTTGCCAGAATAATCCATTAAAGTATGCCTGAAACCGTCCCAAGTATTGCCCCTCCTCGTCTCGCATGACTGCCCCAACACTATGCAGCATGTGCTCGTCGAAGATATCGCCGTCGAGAATATTGATTTTGACAAAGCCTACCTCTGGTCGTTACCATTGGTTGCAGCGGTCACTTGCACGGCCATTCCCCGACGGACGAACTGGTCCTTGCATCAACAACCACTCCTCCACCGTGTCGGCAGCACACTTCATAATTAGTTCTTTCGATCTCGGGCGATTTTGCCACACCCGTTCATTACGCTTGTTCCACACACTCCACAAGATGCCGACCGCTTTCACAATTACTGCTGGGGATTCTGTACTTTGAAATTTAAACTACCACTTAGAGAAGGTGGTAGCATTTTCCCAAAACTTATCCATTGCTGCCAGTGGCGGATTCACATGCACTGAGTCTGATTTGAACCGAAATCTGTGAATCGAGTAATCAATTTATGAGTATAATTTTTTAACGTAATACTAAGTTAAAATATACCCAAAAAAACATTCGTTATACTATTTTTAGGTAAAGTAAGTTGTCCTTAAAGGTTGAATGTGCCACCCTCAATTTTTTTCTTATCAAGTAATAGTAAACGCAAGTACTGAGCCTAAATGATCATTAATATGTATCGAGCATTGAGCGGAAACAACAAAACATTGAGCCGGATCTAAAATTTCCCTGAGCCGAACTCGAAAAATCATAAATATATACATAAATTCATGGCTCATAGCCAAAATTGCCCGGGCACCCCCTTGTATCTGTCCTTGACTACTGCATCCGTACCCGCCATCTCCCAACACCGCTGGAAAACAGGACACCTGGAATCGATGAATAAGATCCTCCCCGCCCTCTCCACACAGTGCACAACCTCCATCAACATGAATTCCCCTTGTGGCCAATACTTCTCTAGTTGGCAATATCTCTCGCACACTCCTCCAAATAAAATGACACATCTTTGGTGGGACGTCCATACTCGACAAACGCTTCCACTCACCTTCTACCCGCAATCCACCCATCTCCGCAAAACTATCTACAAGAATTCAGTACGGACTGAATAGTTCCCATGCCGACTAAAGTGCCAGAGGCGTGTGTCTTTACTATCTCCGAGCGGGGGTTGCATGCTCGTGATTGTACGCACGTCCTCGGTGCATAAAAGTGCTCCTAAAAATCCTTATCCCATCGTGGCAACTTTGGAACCATAAGATCACTAACCGTAATATCATCAAACTGCTCGATTTGTGCGTTCGGATCCATCATGTCCTTTCAGCTCGCAACCACAAGTATTTCCAAACCCTAACTGTATGCTAGTCTCCCAGCTTCCACCTCAACCCAACTTTGAGCAAATCTTGAGTAGCACGCACGCTTCACCATATAAAACTCGGATTATGGCCCTCTGCCGCCGACAAAAATTCTCCCTTTTGGTAGTATTTAGCGATGAACACTCATGAAACCTTCTAACGACCTCCATTCCTACAGTCATTAGGAATTTCTAACGAGTATTTATTTGTTTCTTAACAAAAATTTTGCACAATAAATAGGTAATAGATCACCAAAATAATATTGAGGAAGTTGAAAGTAATAGTTCTGTGCAGGCTCTTAGTGGTATAAAGTTGATTAAGGATCATGATAACAAGATGGTGATGGTTGAGGTTTGTTGTGACTCCACTGCGGGTTGTATCTTCTGTAATCCTACATCATCACACTCAAACAAAACTATCAAGGTGAAATTGATAAAAGAAAAATATACAAAAGATGGAAATTTACAATGAATGAATGATTAACACTAAACTAACTCCTTTTAAACACAACAAAGAATTCCCCGGCAACGGCGTCAATTTGATGAACGTTTTTAGGCGTTATCAAAATAATCCGGCTATTGATATAACTGGAGTCGAATCTCCCTAGGGTCTCTTTTTCGTGACTACTAAAAGTTATGACAAGTGCCAATCGATTAAACAGGTAATTGATCGCAAAAATAACTTCACAGTTATCTCGACCACACAAGTGTCGTATGTGTTCAAGGATTCCTCTCGTTTTGCTTCTACTCAAATTTAACAGCACAGTCTAGACTGAATAATTTGGGAAAGGTTTCTAATTATACTACTAATTCAATTAAAACTAATAATTAAGGTTTGAACAGAATGAGAAGACAAATTTTTGGAAGGGATGATTCATCAAGCTCAACTTTCTAATAGTACTCGGATCGGGCAAACGTTGGACTTATATTGAATAATATGACTCCTCTTATCACTCATGAATCCGCGGCACAATCATGCACGCGGATTACCACTACTAGTTTCCCAATCAAGTTTGTAATAACCTAAACTAGGCTAACTAGTAATGAACACCGAGAAGTTCTACAAAGTGATACGGTGCTCTTTAGGAATTAAAGGAAATCACAAGTAATTGGAATTAGTGTTAACTTGGTCCATCAACACCTAAGCTACAGATAACTACACTCAACTTGGTCCATTAGGTGCAAATCAGAGCGCCTGCCAATTACTCGATGAACAACCTTTAAAACATAAAGAAGCACGAAAGGTAGAATTGAGCTATTGGGTTACTCCACCGATAGCTTTTTTCTATCTTAGATTGATAATCATATGAATTCTTAAGTCGATCAAACAGAGGATTTCATTAGATTTGACCTAATTCAAGTCATAACAAGAACAAGGTTGAAAAACCAACAATCAAAGCAATCTTTCATTCAATTCCAAATATCTAACAATCGTCGACCCTATACTTTTAGGGACAGTATCATAGCTCAAATCCTACATCCCAACCAAAAACTCTAAGGATTTAGCTACTCATATCACAAGAAAAAGAAAAATCAGAAAAGACCTAACCACCATCTTGATGAAAAGACAATGAATCAGACTTGCTCCAATCTTCATTTTGATCCTCTAGTTTCAATCTTAGCTTCAATATTCAATGGGGACTCTTTCGGATCTTCAATCGGACTTCTAGGGATGGAAAATAGGTGTTTTTGCAGAGGAAAATCGCGGGGGGGGGGGGGAATGATGAGAATTCGTTGACGAAGATTCTCTTTTCTCTTTCCTTAAACCGCTCCTTTTATATGAAAAGTGTTGGATCCGGGAGGTGCACGGCGTGCAGGGGTGCACGACTTGCACCCCCTTTTGCTACAAGGGTAATTGCATCCCGAGGGCCCGCACGGCGTGCATTGATGCACGGTGTGCAACCTTTCATTTTCACCAATTCTTGCATTGTCACTCCATTCGAGCTCAAACCTTTCTCTATTCCGCGACCATAGCCTCACAACTAGACCACTTGTTTCTAAAGTACATGTGGCTAATAAGTACTACAAAGAAACACATCAAATGGAGCAAAATGGTCCAAGTGAACGAGTCTCGACATACAATGCCAAAGACACAAAATCACACGGGATTGAAGCACAAACAAGCTAGTATTCACTCAAAAATCATGCAAATAAGGTAAGATATTCGCTACCAATAGCACTATCAGTAATCTATATAGTATTTTGTACTCATTAATATTTTTCTTGAAAAATGTACTTTAGCTTATATGACATTGGTAATTGATTTTCTAAATTAGCAATCTTGCTAATTTAGAAAGCATGTATACATCCATAGCAATTGCTAAAAGAGAGCCACATCACCCTCCACCTCACTTTAGCAATTTCTAAAATTTGGAGATGGAGATGTCATAAGATCATCTCCATCCCAAAAGGTGTTTAGCAATTTTTAATTGCCAAATCATCAATTTTAGCATTTAATCTATTAACCAATTTATAACCATCTCCATCCCTAAAATCCTTTAGAAAGTTTTGAAAATTATTTAAGTTTTTTTAACACTATTTATGCACTAATATTGACAAAAGATGTACATATTTTATAATCATAAATGTTTTGAAATGTGGTTCATTGTCTATGTGGTATTGCTATTTGACTCGCTAAGCTAAATTAGCAATCTTTCTAATTTAGCAAGCACTCCTCCATCTTTAACAATTGCTTATGGGGTGCCACATCACCTTCTATATTACTTAGCAATTGTTAAAACACTATGGATGGAGATGCTCTAAGTAAATTTTTTTCAAAATCATTGGTTTACTTTTGTGAGATAATGTGGACCACTTCTTGGTATGTAAACTATGAACCATGGTTGTAAAAACAGGACCCGCCTGACCGATAAATGGAGACTCCACGAGGAGTGGTTTGATGGTTGGGTAGAAAATTCAAAATCGTACGTTGATCTGACTAGTAAAACTGAAGGTCTGACATGGTTTTTTTTATACCAAAATCTCAGTTTGGGAAGAATTCTCATAACTGTAGTAAAGTTAAACGAAGTGCGTACACAAATCTATCCAGAGGTGCAGATCCCACATACGAGACTATATAGATCGCTGGCCCTTGCAAAACAAAAACGGCCTCAGTTCTTGTTCTCATACAAGACATTTAATAGACATAAGGATTATGAAGGTGGGGGACAGATATACAGTAACCTATAAAGCAGGAAAGAGGTCTGACTGGAGGGGGTGAGCGTTGAGTCGATTCTGAGCTTCACAACCGTCTAGATAAGGTTATGCCGTTGGGCGGGTCGCCCTTGGCTGACCTGTCTGTACCATGGTTACTGGAGCATTACCTCCTTTCTTTAGCGACTTCAACGACTTCTAACCGTTGACTTTCTTACGTCCATTGGCTGCATCGTAGGGGGTCGTTGGGAAATCAGAGCCACCGTTCTTCAATAAGAATTGAAAAACCCTACTTGAGGGAGAAACAAAACCCTACTCGAAAAGAGAAATAAACCCTAACAACGGGTAAAAACTATCAAAATCAAGTTTAACAGGTTTTTAGTTGTACCTCTATAATTTCAGTTTGATGGGGCTCAATTAAGATTTTTTCAATTCGGCCTTAAGAGGTCGTTTGTGCGGGTGAATTCGTAGGAAGAGAATTCAAATAGCTAAAGAATTCAAATAGCTAGAGAATATGATCATTATTTATTTAATTTATTATTAAATGCCTGGTTGAACCATTAAACCTTTAATCTCATCAGTTTGACAATTGCTCCGATACTGAAAACCATGATGTAAATTTCTAATTTGAGTTATTGAGGAATACGTACGGCAGGCGGTTGTCGATAACGACGGAAATGTCCTCACACAGAAGGTGAAAATGGGTTTTGATTTATTTATTATTCATTCATTGTCTGGTCTGGTGAATATGAACTTCACCAATTCTGGTGGACAAACAAGCATACAAACCACAAATTGGTTCAATAATCCAAATTCGATGATCATACAAATTTTCACAAAGGCGTCCAGAATCACACAAGTACCTGGATTCCCCAGAACAAAGGTTCATCCATCTGGTCATGCTGCTGAAATAAAGAGCACACAACCTTCATCATCATCATCATCATCATCATCATCTCTCAATTCATACTACATGGTATTTCATAACCCACGTTATTATTCTCTCTTCATCTCTACACTCAGCACCTTCTCGTACCTGGCAATGGCCTGCAAATCCTGTGCCCTAATCCTGCAACCAAATCAAGAATGAAGTGACATTCAAGCACATGCTGATAGAAAAGTAGAAAAACTAACATATGTTCATACTTGTACAGTGAACTGGAATACGAAAACCAATTAATGATCTGAACCATGCAAGAGTAAAGCAACAAAAACGAGATCATCGTGACACCAGGAGAAATAGTTTCACAAATGTTGAGAACTACCGGAGACTAGAGAGCAGGAAGCTCACGGAAACCAGTTACGGTTTTCAACTACTCTTAACACAATCAACTCATTAGAAAATCAGTCAGCATCCATTGTTTACTAAGTAATAAGAGATTTTCATTTCAGCATATGTTTTTTTCTCAGTTTGAAGCAAATGAAATGCCATAGGAGTTAAAGCAACATACCTCATCGTCATCATCATCTCCGCCATCTTCTTTGTTCTTCTTCAGGCGAGTCGTCCCACCTTCCTTCGTAATAGGCAGCTTCATCTCTCCAAAAGGAGTGTCCACATGAACATTCCCTTTCAAGGTATAACCCGTGCCTCTACCCCGAATCATGTCCCAAAGAGCAGATCCAAAATCCTTAGGCCTGAAGGTGATCGGAATATCAACGTAGCTGACTCCCTTCTTCGCAATCGTAGCACCTTTGGAGAGCTCAGCACATCCAATGCTCACATCAGACAGCCAAATCTCACAGTTGAGCGAATTCAGACCCAAATCAAAGTCGTTCATGTTCTCTATCCTCACATGAAGTACTGCAACAGTCTCCTCAAACGAAAAAGTCTCGAATTTTATCTTCTCCATATCAACGTCAGGCTTGTAGGGCACAGGAATCTCCCCGGTTTTCTCCATTGGCAGAGTGATCCGCCCAAATACTGGCACATCCACGAGGAGGTCGACCTTGATTCTGTAAGGGATGATACTTCCAGGCTGAATATCTTGGTACGTGCTCTTGATGTCGTCATAAATCAAAGTTAACGGTATCTTAACAGTCTCCTCGCCATGGGCTTGGATAGTGCCAGCATCCGGGATCAGTCCGGAGACCAACTTCCTCCCATCGCTCTCGATTAAGTAGTTGATGTCGATCAGAGGGATCGGAACAGGGTTAGGGTTCTTGATAAGCACATCGACAACTATATCCGCCTTCTCGAGATTGATACAAGGGAGGTGAATCTCAGTCACATCAGCAGTTGGCTTGCCGAATCCGATTGTTTCCTCGATCTTCTCGCCTACATCCTGGATGAATCCCTTCACCTTGCCAAGAAACCCTCCCTCCTCCTTCTCATCATCCTTCTCCTCAGTGGCTCGATTGACTACTTTAGGGTTATCGGAAGACGACATAGCTTCCCTGATTCAAAAAATTCATCCAAATCACATAACAGTGTATCCCATCCATTACAAACACAACAATAACAGATGCAGAATCTACAGAGATAATCAAACTCAATCATATTGATGCATTCGCACACATAATGTAGCTCCAGATCGACCGATTGATGCACTCGTACACACATATATAATGCACGATCACCTAAAGGGGAAAATGATCCAGAGGCTCTGAGTTATGACGATAGCAAGATCCAATAGGTACGTAATTAGAATCAGCTCCGAAGGAAGATCAATTCAAATGAGAAACACAAACAGATGCAGAATCTACAGGAATCGTCTCTTTTCCTATCTTCATACATCAAACTGAATTACAGCAACGCATTAGCACACATAATGTAGCTCCAGAATCGTCTGTTTTACTATCTTCATACATCAAACTCAACCATAGGCATTTATATTATGCTAGATCAAGTAAAGGGGGGAAACGATCCAAAGGCTCTGAGGTAGGATGATAGTAAGATCCAGTAGGTATGTTATTAGAAGTAGCTCCGAAAGATGATCAATTCAAATGAGAAAGAAGAAACAGAAATCTGGCATGAAGATGCTTAAGAAGTGGATGTAGTAGCGTTTACCTGGGAATATAGTAGTAAGGGGACTAAGAGGCGAAATTGGATCGGCCGAGCTTGCAAGGTTCTGTGAAATCTGGAGATGGTAGGAAAAAGGAAAATTAAATAAGGATTGGCTGGGAAGAGGAGAATGGTTGATTGGTTGTCGGTTGAGATAAAAACAGGTAATTACTAATTACAATTTGTACAAAATAGCTTGGTATCTTTGAAAATGAACATACCTATCAGTTACGTTTGAACTTATAACAAAATAGTACATGACGAGTACTATTTTGTTATAACAGGTTGATTGGGATTACTTGTCGGACACGAAAGATGAATCGAGCTTCTCGTAAATATGGGGAGGACTTGCATCTGCGGAAACACCAAGAAACAAACTACTATCACTGTCATTATGTTGCACATCTACAAGCCACATAACACTAAGGCTGATTAATGTAAAGATTATATCTCCAATCTCTGAGGCAGTCATGTTATTTTGTTCACTCCGTTCTTGCCGAATCTTCAATCTAGAGCGCAACCTTAGAACGTAGTAGTCCTTATCGCTGTCGGATTCAGTGTGAAGAGCAAAGAATGAATGCGGCAAACTAGCAAGAGTTACCCAAGTTAAACAATGATATGAGTAGGACAGAGCAAGAATTAGCAGCTAAAAATAGCAAACTCGGGAACACTATTTCGTCTTTTTCTCCCAACGCAAACTTGACATTACAGAAAGGTATGGAAAGCACAATCAATGGGCAAGTAGCTCATATCTAGGACGTTAAATCTACCCAGAAAGAGTTTCTGAACATTCGTTATAAAAAATTCGTCTAGTTCGACCTCATTCGTACAACTCTAAATCTCCAATTGCAAAATGATAGTAGTAAGGAACTACAACACAGAGGTTGATTAAACCTTCTGGTGGTGGCATCAGTTAGTTATGATATGTGCCTTGCTTGAGGCCCTTTGAAGTTTATTCAACTGAATCACAACCCTGAGGAATTCATCCTTTGATAGTGCATAAGACATCTCGATTTTCATCTGGTCAAGTGCTGGAATAGAGTTCAGTCATCAGGTAATGAGAGTCATTTCATTCTTTTTATCGATGAGGGTGAGAGGGGGAGGCAACCGTGGGAGTGAGTGTAAGAGGGAAGGAGGGGAGGGCGGGTACGGGAGGTGGGGTTGGCAAAAAACCTACGGAGAGGAAAGAACTAGGGTTTTTGGCCGTATTAATATACTTGTAAGTTTTGTTTCTCACGGTCGATCTTTTCTTTTATGACATTGATTGCAAAATTGAAAATATAACTAACATGACCGCCAAAAGATCCACCAATGTTAACAAAATCGACATATTCGTACGTGATATACAAAGAAAACCAAACAAACTACACACTGAGTTATTACGACGACAATCAATTCCCAACGAAGTACAGAAAAATAATCTAGTTTTAAATGAAAATTAAGGAGAATGAGGCTATTTTCGGACATGCTTTTGGTGTGTGGGTTGAGGGAACGTGGGTGGTGGCATTATGGTTTAGGGTTTGGTGAGGCTGATTCAGGTAGTAAACGAGATGGGAGTACCTAGGGATGTGGATTAGAAGGGGTGGGGGAGGCAATAGCGTTGGAGGGATTATTGTTTAGTTTATGTTTATTGTTTAGTTTATATTGTTAGTTGGTATAATAGGTTTTGTTAATGAAGATTTTTAAGTAAATTTAGTATTTTGGATAATTTGACGGCTGCTTAGTTGATTTTTCTTTGTTTTAAACTTAGTTTTCAATCTTGGTTTAGTATGTTTCAGATCAAATTTAGATCCCCGACCAAATCCGAAATCTGGCGATGGGAGGGGATGAGTATGAAATCTAAATCCGATTGCTATCATCGGGCGAAAATTTTTTGAATCCGGAAACACAACAGATGGGTAATGAATTTATTATAAATCCGGCTCCAATCCACTTGATTGCCAATAAATAAATATAACTGGTTATTAATGTTTCTTTTGATACAGAAGTAAAAGTTTTGATTGTTTTTGTAGTACCCAGCCGCTGATGGATATTTTGAGTGCAACAACAAACCATGGGAGAAGCTAAGACATATGAGGTTGGACGACCTCTGCTTGAGAGCAAACTGTCACGCTCGTGCAGTTCTTCGTATGATTACCAGTTGTCTGAATTTGCAACAACTCACAATACTGGTATCTGTTTAAATTTCAATCTCAGTCTCTTTTTGGAAGTCGATTTTACAATGTGATTATGTGGCCTAGTGATGTTGATTCCACACTTGATTCCACTTTCTTCCCAGCTAAAATTGATGTAAATCGAGTTTTTAGTTGTTAAATTTCTTGCTCTCCAATTTACGATCATGGAGTTGATCTATTAGATTCTTTTTTGGGGGTGATGACGAAGCTGGACAAGCATTATTCTGCGGTCGAGACCAAGAGCTGGAAGGACAAAGAAGCACTGGTGACGATGAACTCCGGAGGAGCTGCTGGTTCGGGATTCGAACTGTTGAAGAGGATCGAGATAAAGGGCGTAAGAGTTTCGGATGATGAACTGAGTCTGATTAGCTGGCTGTTGAATTCCTCTTCAGCCCTTGAGCAGATGGAAATCCTAGTGTACAATGCACTTTTATCGCGAGACGGGGAATCACAGATTGTCAAGTTGGTGAATGGGTTTGGTCGGACTTCCACCGAGGCCAAAGTTAACATACAACTAGAGGGTCCTGTAGCTACCTTCAAGAAAATCAATCTTTTATTTTGCATGGGTGATATTTTGGATTAAAAAATGATTTGTCATTTTAAAATGGGGTATTTATAAGTTGTTGGGTGTGAATTGTCTTATTTGGTTAATGAACTAATTCAATTTTTGGTAAACGAAAAAACCAAATTAATCGAAATACCTCAAAATTTCAAATATTACAATCTCAAAATACTAACATTATTTTCTTAGATGTCAAGCTAGTTATTTTTATCTAATTTATGCAAAAATAACTAACCCAAATATATCCCGTTAAATCTCAGATAGTCAAATTCCATTGCTACTAGCTAATTAGTTGAACGATAAGATGGGAACAGATATCTCACTACAACTAACTCAAGTACTCAACAACAAGAATAAGTAATCATTAAATTTTTTCAAATTTTTGTTAGTATGTACATACACCATTTTTATTCAAATCAGCTTGCAAATCCGCCAAGACGAGCATATTCTGCCTCTGACTTGACTTATTTAAAATCGAGCTCCCTCGAATGAGCTTTTTTTATCTTGATTAGTCTGATTTTAATAGCAGTATTTAATTATTTTTTTGAAACTCTTCTTTATATCATGATGCACACACATAATTTGTCAATCTGGGGAATGCATTGAATGAATTCCTCTTAAATGGCTCTCGCCGGATTTCAATTTTTTTTGTTACTTGGGAAAACCAAATTTTGAAATTTGTCGCTAGTTTACGCCAAATCCACCTTATTTAACGGGACGGAAAACACACCCTTAATCAGGTTAGGATTTAAGATTCCTCTATTGCATTGACAGATGATGTCAACTGAAGAAGCCACTAGCTTAGACAACAAGAAACCAATGTAGTGGGATGGCTCAAAACACTGCGCTTATCTTACTGTCTACTCAGTAATTCCCCCCCTGTTCCGTTCAATGGATGCTTCGATAACCTGACCATGCTCGAGCTTAGGGGTTTGAAATATCCTCCAAACTCAACTCGGTGGAAATTCGTATGTCCATTGCTAACAAATCTGACCTTGGATGGATGTAGAACTATCGTTAGGAGCAAATTGCCAGCGATTGTGATCGAACAAGCTCCGAAACTTAGTTACTTCTACCTCGTTGTAGGTTTCAGCTCTCTGCAATTCAACTCCAGTACTCCACTCCTGAAGCAAGGTTTCATCCGCAAAACCAGTTTGACTCGGACTGTCGTATCGAACTTGTTGAAAGTCAATGGGGGGCTTGCTGCAGTAAAATCACTTTCGATCTCTCGATATTTTTACGAGGTATACCTAGTACAATTTCTTGCTGCTTCTAATTAGTGCCTAATTAGCCCTTTTTATACTGTTATACATACTAGAAATTATCTCGCTTGGATGGTACGTGACATATTTGAAACCAAACCTCACATTCTGCTTGTTTTTCTAGTACCTTGCAGCTGATCAATACATTGAGTGCAATCACAAGCCATGCTAAGACATATGAGGTTGGCCAACTTGCGCTTGAGAGCAAATGGTCATGCTCGGGCGGTTCTTTGTATGATTACCAGTTCTCCGAATTTGCAACGACTTACAATGCTGGTATCTGTTCTAAACTTGGTGGACAATGCACAGTCCTGCTTCTTCACGGTGGACCCTTGTAAGGAAATAGAGGTTGGACAAAACAAGATAAATCCCCCAAAGCACAAATCCTTTGCAACCTCATAAATCTCACATACATTCCCAAATAATACCACACATCCAAAAACAATATTACAATAAATAACAGGACAGACGAGTAGACTTTTATTACAGACGAAGGAAAAAGATTATGAACGAACCCTACACCCGATAAAAGTAGTGTAATTAATTAGAACACTGAATCTAACAAAATCATTCATGTTCAATCCTGCCTCCTGCTGAGAGAAATCACATGGAAACAGCAAAGTGCTAGGGGGACTCACTTCCTCATGTGGGTACTACAACAACTCCATTCTGGGTAGACATCTCCAGAACCAAGACCAGAAGCAGCATCAACTGGATCAAGAAACACGTCACCGTTTTACGTATCCCCTTCCGAATATTCGACCCCTCTTCTTCTTCAACGTCGAGTACTTCCCCTCGGTGCTTCGTCACTTTCTCTGCACCCTTCTTGATAGCCATGGCCTTGCTCTCCACCAAACTCACTTTCTGCCGCATTTGCTCCTGCTCCCCAATTACAGCTTTAATTTCGGCATAAAGTGGTTCTCCGTGGTGGCTTTCATTGGCGTTCGACTCCTGCAATGTCTTTCTCAACGTCAGACATTGGACCTCGGCCTCGATCTTCTGCTCGAAGAGGGCCTCGCACTCGATCTCAATCTCCTCTGATCGAATTTTGAAGTCTGCCTCTAGCTCTCTGTTATCTGACTCACCACGCTTCCACTTTTCTTCTAGTTCGGCAACCTTGGCCTCTTTCGAGCACACCATTGTCAGCACTTCCTTCAGTCTGTTTTCTAGATGTTTTGCATTTTGGAATGGCATCGATACTTGCTCAACCGCTCCTGCTTCAAACTGACCGAATGAGCTTGACGCAGTTGCGTCTGTGTAAGGGGGATCTGTAGGACAGCTGATCTTCCCAATCTCTCCAAATTTGTTGATCTCTGCAAGATAATGACGATCACTGATTATCATAAACACATGATCACCAAGCATTTTGATTTGTTTAACTCGTACATGTTTCATGTAAGGTACTAATGCCGGAGCAGTTCATGCAGGGAAATAATATTTTTCAGTAGTATGCACCATCAGAAAAGCTCTAATGGGTGTATTACACAAAAAATTAGTCAACAAGATGATTAAAAAATTAAACAAAGGGCAGTAGAAAATAAGAGACGCCAGAAATAATTCCATATGAAACCAGAGGCATCCTTCACAAGTCCAGCTGATTAAAAATCCATAAAACCAGAAATTGAACCAACAGAATGGCAGGTCGAGTCATATAATATTGTAAACAGTATCCTTTGAATGGATTCTCAGGGTACCTGGAAGTTACAATGAAAGATTTGGGAATAAACGAAGTTTTTTTGCAAAATATTGTATAAGGAACTCTGCGCTATATATTGTCTTATATACAGCTGAAAGTATAAGATCCTTCCCATGAATAACAACTTTGAAGCAACAAATGCTGAAATCATTGTAATTAAGACACTGATCTCCAAGCATAGTACTGGAAAGGAAACTTCTTCACGCAAGGAACACAGATCAAACACACAAGACAGCAGCACGAATTGCAGCATCTCAACCCAACTATGATCTTCATTTGATCAGAGCTTTATCCACAGAAGAACTTTATGTGGAATGTATTCCAAAAACATTGAAGTTCACGAACGATCTTTAACTGTTACCATACTTCTACTGTTCTACAGCTGTTTCCTCTCGTAGATACTAAAGCATTTCTATTTTACAGAGATGAAAAACTGATTGTGGAAGGTACATTTTGGTCAATAACCTTATTTATTTATTTATTTAATCATATATACATAGCAAGAACGTTCATGCGTATGCTTGCTCATTTAAACAAAGCTTTAAGTATTGCTCAAACAGGGATAAACAAAGCTCATTAACCTGTCAAAAGAAAGACTTACCACTTTCAAGGGCTTCCTGCACGGCCTGGAGCATAATCAGAGATTCAACCAAGGTATCCTTCTCTGTTGAAGAATCGTTACTCTCATTTTTTTCTCCTTTATTATGAGATGATGCATGAACAGCCGGATCATCATGGGAATGATCTCCAACTTCGTCAACAGTCTCATGATCATACCTAGTTTGAAGTTCCTCAATATCTTGTTCCTCACAACCATGTGCTTCAACGCTATTCTCTTCTCCATCATCATTCATTGACATTTCACTCTGCTTCCCATTGCTGGTAGCTGAATAGAGTCCCTGACTGAAAACAAAATTAGAGCTTCTTGAATCAGATTCCATACTGGAATGAGAGCTTTGTTTCTCAATCTTGGCCCTCTCTCCTCTAGCCTTCTTACTACTCTCCATATTCCCCTTCCCTTGTTGACCCCGTTGAACTGAACTTCCAGCAACCTTTACAGGGTAAGATTTGATTCTTTGATTCTCCGTCCCATACCCGGATCCACCACCAAGGTCATTCCTTGCTCTTGGAGCACTTGCTGCTGTCGAGGACTTACTACTCCGGTCCTCACTAACACTATTCTCTGAGTCGGCACCAGTGGTAAAAGCAGAACCAACAGCAAACCTAGAATCCGAACTAGATCCAGGAACACCGTTCTCATAACCAAAACTTGGGCCAACAAAAACCTCACTAGCTTCCCTATTATTCTCCACTGATCCCCTATTCACCAACCTGACTGAAGCTCCAGCCCCTGATAAACCCCTCTTCACAGGTTTGCTACTATCTGCTACGCCACTAGTATCCTTAAGTACATCCCTCCTAATCCGTCTCCATTTCTTCAGACCGTACCCTTTGATTGCAGGAGAAGACGACCCTGCAGAAGGAGATGAATCGGATAAACCCACCACTTCCTTGCTCCCTAACGGCGTAATGCTGCTAACATCTTCGCCAGCTTCAAAGCTGAGGATCGCATCCACACACGATCCATTAGCCTCGAGTTTTCCATTGCCATCAACACTCCGAGGAGATCTGCTGCTGGTGACACTGGTAGCCAATTCACCCCCCACCACAAAATCAAGAGCAGTAGCAGATTTATCCAGCAAATCCATAATCAAGCATAAAGGGAATTCCCTAAACCGAGATCAAGAGCAATAATAATAGCTACCATTCCATTACGTCGGGGAGCAAAACCAATCCAGCAATCATGGCACACGGTGAGCCCTGAAGCAATAATAAATCACCCGTCAAACCGGACGATTCTTAATTCCCAAAATTGAAACCTTGCTGTAAACAATTCTCAATTTTCCAAAATCCAAATACGGAAAGGATCAGATGGCATGTGAAAAATCTTACCTTGTACACGTAAATGTTGAATGAAAAGCTATATTCGGAATCGGAGACGCAATCAATCAATGAAAACGAAGACGATGATTGGTGGGATGGAGGAAAACCCTAGGGGAAATCGGGGAGTTTTGGCAGATTTACGGGGGTGAAAAGTATTGAGAGGTCTCCATCTCTAGATTTTTGGAGGAAAAAAAGGAAGGATATTTTATTGACAGATAATAATAATTATTTGTTAATTGTGGGAAATGTTTGGGAAATGTCGGAGAAGAACGTGGGACGTAAGACGGGGCCACGTGGGATACGGCAGAAGCCTAGTTGGCAAGCAAGTGGAAGTTGCTGGCTGGGTAGCTGATTTTAGTTGGTGTCTTTTTCCCTATGGTTGATTCCGGGAAGAATTATCAATTCCGTCGAAATTCAAATTCAAGTCAGAATTTGAGGGATTACCAACCTGGAATGGATTCTTGCTTGGCTGTGTGATGTTGCGGTTGTTTTCACCTCCCCCCACCATCCTTTCCTCTCTCCGACCGCTATCGAACTCCGGTCGTCGAGCTGCTTATCTTCTTCACACCACGGGTGTACCAATGGAGAAGAAGAATCAGAATACCGCTGCCGAAGGAGACACAACCCCCGCCACCACGACTCCCAACTTCAAACCTGAGGTCAATAACATGCAACAACTCCTCACCGATCACTCTTCCGGTAAATCCCTATTGCCCATTTTTACTTTCTCTTCTTTTTGGGAGGTGGATTTCTGATAAAATTATGATCGGAAATCAATCGATTCGTGTTTGGCTAGCAGTTTCTGGCCATGTTAGGGTTGTAAAATTAGGAAGTATGCTTTTTTGTTGTTTCATCAGTCTGATTTTTAGTTACCAGTTTCTCTGCAATATCATCAAATCCGGGGTCAACTGGATATCCTGGTCTAGTTCCTGGTAATCTGGTATAGAAGGAGGACACAAAGTAACTGGACAGGCTAATCTTCTTCACTGAGGGCTAACAAATGGTAGCCATTTCTATATAGAAATACAAAGAACATGAAGATTCCAGGAGTCTATCTCATTAGCTTTACCGAATTTGGCGACATGTGTTGTTGAGAGACTATTTGCTAGAGTGCTATGATACGGCTTGGGGATTATCTCTCAGAATCCAGGAGGGAGCATCCAAGGCTATTATATGTGATTTAGTGAACAAATTTCAAGTATTTTGGCTTGGTTTGTAACGCGTCTGGCAATTTCTATGACTTGACTCCCTAGGTGGTTGGGACAAGTGCTGGGAGCAAGGACTGATCCCATGGGACTTGGGACGAACCACTCCAGTTATCTTGCATCTTCTTCAGGCAGGAACCCTACCTAAGGGCAGAGCTCTGGTTCCTGGATGTGGCACTGTAGGTTTCTGCTCTGTTACATGAGCTATGATAGATTGACAGATTCACTAATGCACTGTCACTGTTTCCAAATATCTTGAAATATTATTGGGCGCCCTTTGCTTTTCTACAGTTCTTCATCTCTTCCCTCTTTGTTCCTGTTTTTTGTTCTTGCATCTGTAAATAACATTGTTTACTTTTACGAGTTTAGTCGATAAATTACAGTCGTTGTGCAGGAAACTATTTATAATTTATCTAAATAATGAGTCTTCGTGTAGAGGTATTGTGTTAAGAAAAGGTATGCAGGAATTTTGGAGGAAAGAAAGGTAAACTGGATCTTCTAATTGCTCAGAACTCTTGCTTTTCTCCAATCATTAATAGGAATTCCCCATTTCTGTTCATAGCTGCAGTTTCTGACTGAAATATAGTTTGATAAATTCGTCATGACTAGGAATTTTGAAATTTGACAGGGTTATGATGTGGTGGCCATGGCATGCCCTGAACGTTTTGTTGTTGGATTGGAAATCTCTGACAAGGCAATTGAGAAAGCAAATCAGGTATGCATTCTTTTCAATAATTGTAAACAAATGACTAACAGGCATTCGTGATTTTGTGTCATTTACTTCCATCATCCATGTTTTTGGTTTAGTATTTCATCATGGTCTCTTTTGTATGCTATGCATTCATATTAATGTATCATCTATTTATTATGTTATAATGAACTATGAATTTAGATTCATAGTGGCTGTCATGAATGTTTCTCATCTTTCCCTCATTTTAGTTCTCCATGGTTCAAGACAGTTGTTTTCAACTCTGCCAAATTCATACCACTTCACTTTCGTCAAGGCAGACTTCTTCAACTGGAATCCATCGGAGAAGTTCGATTTGATTTTTGATTATACGTAAGTCATTCCGAAAATCAAATGTGCCCTCATCAGGAACTTCAAATTAGAAGCCTTTGTGATCTTCTTTCTACTTTATTTGGCCAGAAACTCATGGACTTGGCAGAAAGTCCTCTCTAATTATTCATCGTGATTAAACTCTTGTTAGGTTCTTTTGTGCAATTGAACCAAAGATTAGACCCGAATGGGCCCGACGAATCAATGATCTGCTTAGGGCGGATGGGGAGCTCATCACCCTTATTTTTCCGGTAATTTAGCTTAAGAACCACCTAATGTGTAATGATCGAGGACCAAATTGTAGAGGATAGTAAGTAGAGTGATTAAACTGTAAGATCGTAATTGGAGAATTGGTATATAAGGCCATTCACTTTAGTTTCAGGGTCAATCAATGAACAATCAATTTGGTTTTATGCCCTAATTTTCTCCCTTTGAGGCTCATCCCTTTCTCCTCTCTTTTTCTTCTCATCTAAATCACTTCCCTTCTTGCCTAAATGGCTTATCATTCCCATAATCACTTGCCGGAGAATATCTCAATCCCGTCGGGACATTACAAATGGTATCAGAGCTTATCTTCGGTTCCCATTTCCACCGATTTACTCCCACCTTTTGAACCTCCCATGTTCTCGAGTGATTCTGATCCCTCTTCATGGCTTAAAGCTTGTGTTGGGTACTTCAATGTCTCCAAAATTTCAGTCGGGGAGATGATAGATGAAGCTGGATGGTCTCTCGAGAAAGAAGCATATTTCTGATTTCTCGAGAAAGAAGCATACTTTCTACCATTGGATTTAAATTGCTTCAAAAATCAGTTTATACCACCAAGGTTGGGATTCTGTTTGGGGTTCAAGGGTAGTGGTATGGTGTTGTTTCCATGGAACTGGTGGTTGCTAATTTATGCCTACCACCACAATTATGCTTTGATCTCAGATTGGCCTTGTTGGTTTAAGAGCAGTGGCTATATGTTGCTGATTATATCATATCATGGGTCGTTTATCGATGACAACGACATAAAGCTCTAGTACTTAGCACCTCAGCTTAGAAATTTTCCCACTGTCAAAAGGATTCTGGATGATGTTGATTCCCAAACACTTGCATCTAGAGTTAACATCAGCTATTGTCCTGATGAGATTATATGTGTGGGTGGTGATGGAATTATCAATGAGGCAGTGAATGGGTTGCTTACTAAAGAGAACGAGAAAGAAGACATCTTCATTCCTATTGCAATTATGCATGTTGGTTCTGATAGGTCACTTGTTTGGACTGTTTTGGGGGTAAATGACCCTATTTCTTCTTTCATGGCTACTATAATGGTTGATTGCGTGTTCAAGGTTGAGGAAAGGAAACTTACTGGTGACGGTGTAGCTGACGAGTTTCCCAACAAGGAGTTACAATCCTGGAATCAACAGGTTGACAAGCTTGCACATAAGCTGCAAAAGCTACAGTTAAGGTGGGGTTTTGAATTGTTAGACAGCCATGTTAAGGAGCTCATATCTTGTCAATGTTTTGGCTGTCTTGATGTTGTTTCCCATGGGAGAGGCAACTTTCCGAACCATAAAGAACCTTATAAGGATTTCGGTGCAGCGAGAGTGGAAAGAGAGCTTAGCAGGTTGTCTGTAGGATTCAAACTGCAAAGTTGTTGGAGTATTCTCATTGTTGCTGGAGTTGTGGCAGCCAATGGGAGCAATTCGAGTAACGTTGCTGCTGAAATTGTATCTGTTTCACATTTCCATGATTGTTGGATGGTGCATCCAGATCTTGAGCCTGGAAATATTCTCTCGAGTGTCGAAGGATACGTTGAGCTAGTTGATTTTGCAAAGGAGATGGATGAATCCAGTAGATTTAATTCAGTTTGTAGGACTGCTGAAGACAGGGTTTCGAAAAATATATTCTCTAACGGCTACAATATCAGCATATTTGCCTATAGCCAAGCTGTAACTGGCAAGACATGTACAATGGAAGGCACACTTGACAATAGAGGAGTGAACTACAAAACTGAGGAAGTACATAAGCTGCTCAAATCTAGAAACTGCATACGATCTGTCGGTTCTACGAGTGCCAACGAGCAAAGCAGCCGTTCTCACTGTTTGTTACTAGTGACGGTCAATGGACGGAATTTGATCGAGGGGCAGAAAACAAGAAACCACCTTTGGCTTGTGGACTTAGCTAGAAGTAAGCGTGTTGAAATTTATTCAAACACGAAGCAACAACTCGATGGAACTATTGCTTTGTACAAGTTGGCCAACAAAGCAATTACACTTTCTCCTATGCATGCATTTCCACCTTCTCCAATTCCACATGTCTTTTTCGGGGAGCAGTGTGTGAACAATGCTACGCTATCCGACGTAAGCTTCCTCGTTGAAGGGAGAGACAACCACTTATGTCGGTACAAGTTGGTTTTTGCTTTAGATTTTAAGGGTAGTGGTTTTCGTAGTTACCCTCCCAACCACCCTCAATTCAGCTTATTTTTATTTACTTATCGGCTTGGGGACAAGCCGAATCTCACCGGAGGGAGAGAGGAGGAGTATGGGAAGGAAGAGACGAAGAGATTAAAAGAGATCAAGGATCAAATGAGCTCGATTACATGACGACTCTACTACTATCTTTCAATTTTTTTGTTCATTTTTTCGTTTAGTCAGTTGCGATATTCTTAACAGACTTGATGACAAGTCTGCTTTCAAGGGATAAGGATTGTAATGATTGAGGACCTAATTGTAGAGGATAGTAAGTAGAGTGACTAAATTGTAAGATCGTAATTGGAAAATTGGTATATACGGTCATTCTCTTTAGTTTTAGAATCAATCAATGAACAATCAATTTAACTTGATCCCCTAATTTTCTCCCCTTTGAGGCTCATGCCTTTCTCCTCTCTTTTTCTTCTCATCTAAATCACTTCCCTTCTTGTCTAAATGGCTTATCATTCTCATAATCACTTGCCGAAGAATATCTCGATTCCGTCGGGACGTTACATAATGCTGCATTTCATGTCAATTCCTTGAAAGAAAGGTGAATTTGTTTGATAGTCTTGATTAACAGTTGAAGTAATGCCGACATATAAGCGATCATGTTGGGGGGCCTCCCTAAAAAGTTTCGGTTTCCGAGTAAGTCTCCCTTTCATTTGCTTGCTCCTGAATTTTGTAGATTATAAACCCTGTGTAAAGGTCACTTATCGTACTTCAGGGTTTGTAGTTATGAAGAGTTGTTACATCCTATGGGCTTCAAGGCAGTGTTGTTTGTTGACAATGAACTGGCTGTTGGACCCTGGATGGTACGTACTCTAGTTTTCCAAGAATCGCGTCTTGTAATTGTCTAAACAAGACTGGCATGATTCCGGAAGCTGTTGGAAGTTGTGATGATTTCCGATTCATGTAAGAGTTTCCGAAAGATAATAATGATAATTGGTATTGTTTTTGATGTTTACAAAGGGAAGAGAGAAGCTTGGAAGATGGAAGAGAAGCATGGAAGACGGATGCTTTTACTTCTGGGTAAGTGTGAGTGATGCTAGGATCCAAGATTTGAACAAATGTGCAGTGTGGGTGATCGGATGATTCTATTTGTTCAACTGCCACTAGGCAGAGAAAGAACATTCTGTTATTGATTGTACGAACTTGCTAATGTATGAAAATAATTACAATATGATCCCGCTATGAGCTTGAGTCGAGCAAATGCAGCCCAATAGTTGACAGGAAATAGTTTAATATGAGAGGAGAGGTATATTGTTCCAATGCCCTCAACCGTGGCGACAGAGCCATCGGCAATTCGAACACCTGTCTTGTCCGGGTAGGGCTGGATGTTACGAAGAAAGGTTTTTGATCCAGTCATATGTTCAGTTGCCCCTGAGTCGAGTATCCAGTTGTTCTGAAACTGGTTTTGAACAAGAAAAGCAGCAGAATTTGTACCTTGGCTAGCAAAGAAGTCGGTTGATGGTTTAGGTTTAGGAACACCTTGAGAGGATGATGAAGCCATGAATTGCGCCATCATTTGTTGGAGAATAAGAATCTGGTCCTGGGTGAGAGTTCCCTTGGGAGGCTGGTCGTTGGCAGTGATGTAGTCCTTCTTTCCTTAGCCGGAGATGAATTTAAGGACAGAGGAGGACCACTGGAGGTAATTATCATCATTGAGGCGGTAATTGGTGATGCTTTCGATGACCGTGTTTGTTAGAGGCAGAGAAGAAGGGCTGGAGTTATTGTTTTGGTGTTGATGAGTTTCTGGAACACAAGAGGAGTTTGATGATGGTATCTCAGAGTTGATGAAATGACTGGAAAGATCATCGTTCACCATTGATGAGATTGAGAGAAAATTGGAAAAGGATTTCTTGAGGTTTTATGAGGGTTGTTCTTAGGACGGAAGGGAAACGAGAGACACGAAATCAGAATTTTGCCAAACCAAGCTTTGATACCATGCAGATTTGTGAATGAATGATAACTAGATAATAATCTGTATATACATGCCGCTCTTATATAGAAGAGGAGCCTTGAACTACAAATCTATAAATTAAAGTTTTACTAAGACTAGGATTATAATACTATTCGCACTAGAAAGGAAAAACTATACAGTAGAAAACTAACCTAATAATACTAAAACCCTAATACAAATCCTATTATAATTCTACATTTACAAAAACTGCTATTTCTCCAATTACACAGAAGAGTCTCAGTCATGATCTCATCACCGTTTATTCTGCTGCTGCTGCAACTACTACTTCCTCACACTTGCCAAGCTGTTGCAGGTGGGGGAAACTGTGAACCTTCGTCTTGTGGGAACATTCCCATTATTTAGCACCCTTTTCGACTCACCACTGATCCCCAGCTATACGGAGACTACAAGTATACCCTCTCATCTGAGAGCAATACAACTATATTGTAGCTGAGAGACTCTTTTGCAAGATTCTATGTTCAAGCAATCAACTACAACAACAGACAATCCGGTTGGTGGATGACAGTGTGTTTAGAGGAAACTGCTCCTTTCCCAACACCCCTTTGGATCTGCAAAGCTTTGATATCATTGATTATATGTATGCTACCTGGAGATGCAAAGGGAATACTCTCTCTGGAGGAAGTGAACTACTTGATGAAGTGTTGACTCTGATCAGTTGTGAGAATCCTATGGTCAGTAGGTCTGCAAAGTTTATGGAAACAGCTCCTTGCATCGACAAATCCACACATTCTTTACCTTAGAATTACTATTATGCGGTTATTGATGGTGGTGGCGTGGATCTATTTAGCTTGGGAAAGAAGTGCAAAGTGGAGATGATGACTTTGTTACCAGCGGATAAGAATTATTCCCACCTTTCATGTCAACAACTTCACCAGCAGTTTGAATATGGGTTTCATCTTTCATGGCACCCCTACAAATGTACTCTACCTTGACAACCACTACAATGTTCAATGCTTTAATGGTATGATCTATCAGTTGCATCTTTCCTCGATTTCCCGCTCTGCGTACAATATGCTTTTTTCAACATACTCATGCTCCGTATGTGTTTTTTCACAGTGCAGGAACATGGAGTTCTATCTCTTTGGCAGGTAAAGGGATGCTCTATTATCTTACTTTCTAATATGCATATCGAAGTTATTGTAATTCTCTTCCTTTTTCTCTTTCTTGTAGTTCTGCAAATCGGTAAAACTCTTCCCAACTTTTTCATGAATGGAACGATTCACCATGCTAATGTGGTAAGACTTATCGGTTTTTGTTCTGAAGGATCGAAGCGTGCTCTCGTTTACGAGTTCATGCCAAATGGTTCCCTTGACAAGTACATCTTTCGCAAGAATCAAGGATACACAACTTTGAGCATTCAACAACTGTATCGCATCTCTATCGGAGTGGCTCACGGGATTGGATATTTGCACAGCGGGTGCGCCATGCAGATTCTGCATTTCGACATCAAGCCCCACAACGTTCTTCTTGATGACAACTTTAATCTGAAATTTTCAGACTTTGGGTTGGCTAGGCTATATTATGCAGGTGATAGAGTTGCAACTCTAACTGCAGCAAGGAGAACCATCGGGTACATAGCGCCAGAGCTATTCTACAGGAACATCGGAAGTGTCTCCTACAAAGCTGATGTCTATAGCTTTGGGATGTTACTGTTGGACGTGGCAGAGAAAAGGAATAACTTGAATGCTGCAACAAGTCATTCGAGTCAAGTTTACTTCCCGTTCTGGGTTCATGATCAAGTTGTGTCCCCACCTGGAACTCCTATTGCAGTTGCAGATGATGCTGTAAGGGAAGAAGAGACTGAGACTGCAAAGAAAATGGTGATTGTAGGGTTGTGGTGCATCCAGACGAATCCTGAGAGTCGTCCTCCTATGAACAAAGTGGTGGAGATGCTTGAAGGAGAGCTGGAAAACATACCACTGCCTACCAAACCTGTGGTTTATGCTGGAGAATCTGTAGGAAACATTAAAGAATTGAAGAAGGATCATTGTCGTCGTCTTTCGGGTCATCGCAGTATACAAAATCTATCGGTGACTGATGAAACTGCAACAGAAAGAACGTTCTGTATATTCATTGTACGACAAAGTTAAATGTTACTTCGGCAGTGTAGCTATTAAACACACTGCTTCTTTTCACTGAGTTGGCAAATTTAAGTCTCCTTTTGACCATTAATGTAGAAGAGCGATTTTAAATCCAGCAGAACATAATTCCAGAATTTACAGGATTTCCGACCACAAGGTCAAATCCTTAAGATTGAACGGTTCAGAATTATTTTAGACATCCTGAAACGAAAAAAATCTAAATTGAAAAAAATCTGAAACTTAAACCACTGCCTAGCATTGAAATCATGTGACGTCATATTGGGTATCTAAACAGTTCAATTTATGAGCAAATTTTTCAAATTTATAAATTTATTTTTGAAATATGTATTTCATTTCATAGCGTGATCATAGTCTGATATGTTTTCTATTAACATTTTGTGTTGTATATAAATCAACTAGACTAAGTTCAATTTTTTTTTGAAAGTAGACCAATTTAATTTTTAAATGCATGTTCCATTTTACAATGTATCCTAATCATAGTCTGATGTTTTTTTAGTCAACATGAAAATCAATGATTCCAACTTGATTGTATTCCATTTCATGATGACCATAATATTTTTCTGCATTACATTTGTACAATATTGCACAATTCAAAATTCAAAAAGAACATGAAGAAGTTCAAGCGGCAGATCGGATCATCGATAAGAATAGCAAGTGCTACTACTTATAGGCGGAGCCAAGAATTTAGGTCAAAAGGGGTCAAAATTTATAAATTTAATAAATATAATAATATTCTTGTTGTTCAGGTTTCCAACTCTTCATGAAATAAAATAATTTATCTTAAGAGTCAACATCGAATCGAACTAAACTAGACCTAATAACACCAAACCGAATAACTAAAGCTAATTACACCCTTAAACTGAGTGGATGATTAACCGACCTGGCTATTATATAAATCAAAATATCAATTCTAAATTTTAATTTTCTCCATCTCCCTTCTGACTTTGTCTTTCTTCATCTAGTTCATATACTTCCTTGTCCCTTATCCAAATTCCATCTTATTCTCAAGATGGTGTTCACAAGTTGTTCTGATGGATCGAAGGGCCAAAGTGTTGACAGAGAGGGGTACAAAAAACTTCTAGACGCGGCTCAACACTCGATCGATCTATCAAGGCTCTCTTATCTACCGTTACCCGAGTCCACCTTTTTATATGAAGATGCATGCAAAACAAAAGAGATCTTCTATTTGAACTACCAAAACATTAGATCAAGGAATGATATAACAAGTTACAAAACTAATTATAATGATGACTATAATAAGATCATATAAATTATTACTATGAATTGATATGTTATCTTATTATCAAGTGTGTAAAGGCTAACGTTGGATGCCAAGCCATTACATCTTTCTTAACCCTTTACAATTCCCTTCTTACAAATTTGATCACTCAAACTTAAATCTTTCCTCATTCCATCACTACAAAATTCAAACATGGTATCATACCCTAAAATTCATTTTCCCTTCACCTATAAAAATTATGAAAATGTTTCCACAGGATTGAGACCCTGTTATGCTTTTCTCATTCAAGTTTCCTTCTAACCAATCCTTTGAAGAAGTCGAAACTGTTCAACAGCCACAAGGTAGAAAAAAAAGGGTTAGATGCATAACCGAAACGAGATTTACATAATCGCTCGAAAATGAGATTACCAAATTCGAACCAAATCAAACCCAAGTTACCTGTTTCCATCTGGATGAAGTTCGTACATTTGATTGTCTTCACCCATTGCCAACAAGTACCCTGACGACGTCAAGCCCTGTGGAAGGGTAAGAACCAAGTTGTAAGAACACACCAGGTTACATCAGTGACTTCAAAATCTTTAGGGATTTTGACTTTTACCTGAACTGTTACAACACTCTCCTTAGCTTGATTGCTGTCATTTTCTTGAATAATTACTCTTTGCCCGCTACAAATGAAATTAGATGTCATTAAACTAACAAAACAACTTTCATCAAATCCAACAAACTACTGAACATAACAACTTTCATCAAATCCAACAAACTACTGAACATGCAACCATCATACAAATAATGAGCACAAAAAGGTATAGAGGAAGAATCGACAGAACTGATGCTCGATCGAAATGCCAAGAAGACAATCGAACGAAATGCCAAGAAGACAATCGAACGAAATAATTCAGTAGGCCGTAATTGTTCATCCAACTTAACAAGACTACTTCTGCTAGGCTTTCTCTCTATATGAATTCAACATCACAGTCAAGAAAGAAATTTGTGCTTCGAAGATAAGCTCACCTGTGCAGCCATGATCCGTAGTAGAGTTTCTCCAGAGGTCCAAATCCTGTGCAGCCATTAAAGCAAAATTGTATAATCAAGCGAGACAAATTTCTATCCTAGTACTTACTTCAGGGCTCATTTAGTCGTATCACAAACTAAGTTGATATCATGAACCTCTACATAAATTTAACTTGAGAAAACTACGTGGAAGAAATAAATTTGAGATTCAAGATACTCACCTTGGTTTATAAACACATCGTAAAGTTCCTCGAATTTGTTAAAGAATGAAGCCAACATTTCCTCTCGTGTTAAGCGACAACCATCATGGGACATTGCTCTTAGGACCATATTTAAGCATGTTGTTGGTTTATCATTGTCAACATTCAATCCAATACCTGCATCGAATAGAGCTAGTTAGTATCACATAGCACCCGCCCAAAAAAAAAACTTCGACTGCGGTAGTAATTGCCTAACCTGCACTGATATTGAACTTCTTTGATCTGTAAGTTGATGTGCACAAGATACCCCCAACTTTGAGACCATTCAAGTAAATGTCATTCGGCCATTTTATTCTAGTGTCAATATACGGTAAGCCCTGAAAGAAGTGGTTTCGAAATGAGAAATATCAACCTATATAGCTCGAAGAAGTTAAGGATAAAAAAATGTAGATCATAAGCTCATACATAAAACTATATCAAACACTATTTTCAATGATATTACGACAACTAAATAAAATGACATCACCATCTTCAACTTCGTTGAAAAAATTACGACATCTTGGATAAACTAGAGGAAACAGTTTCATCTTGGCAAAGATTTCTTACTTTCTCACTGCAAAGGTCCCTAATTGCCTCTGTAACAGCAAGAGAGACTAAATACTGCAACAAAGGCACCGCTCTTCCATCTTCCATTTCAATCGTGAATGAAAACAACAAGCAACCGACAGGAGAATCCCAAACATTCTTTGATCGGCCTACATAATTTCATCAGCAATGATGAGAATTACCCAATCATTCTAATCAAATTTGAAACTCTTACTACAGAAATTGTGAATATGTACCTCGTCCTTTACATTGCGTGTCTGCAACACAAACTGTGCCAATCGGAAGCTCACTAAAGTTGCTGCCAATAAACTACAAAGAGCTAAGAATCTCTCATCGACACTCACAAAGAAGCACATGAAGGTCGAAATTTCAGATAGAGTAACACTCACCGGGAGACGACATCATGAGTGGAAGATAACAAGGGAGACCAAATCAAAAGACGTCCAAATCGCAGCGTTGAAAGGCTATTCATGTAAAGCCCCGCATCAAAAGACTTATCCTTTTCGTAAAGCTTATCAGCTTCTGGTTTCAACAACACAGATATGTCACCACTGTCAGGAAGCTTGATAGTATTATTCTTCTTCAGAGACTCAGCGACTTCATTCTCCACCGACGACTTCCCACATAGCACCAACTTGCACACTGAGCTCCCTTCCATAACCAAACCTGAGACAGAAACCAAGTTCCAAAATTTTGAAACTTTTAGCAGGTAATCGTAGGAGTAAGTAGACTACTAAACTATGAGATTAACAATTTATAAGTTTCAAAATCACAAATTTCTTTCAGATTTATAAGCCACCAAAACCAAATTCAACACGGACAAACCTGCTCTATGCGATTGAAGACGCAAGCACTTTGCAACCGGAGAGTCGAGCTTAAGTAGTGAGCTAAAGGTGGAAGTATAGAGTAAACGCATGGATGATGTTGATAAAAGCATTTCCCGAGCTCATCATACTCTGCAAATTTGGACGTATAAGCTTCTTTTCCCCATACAACGATCGAATTATAGGAACAAACACAATAAGAACAAGTTTTAACAAAGATTCACCTAGCTCAACTGAACCATAACGGGATATGATCACGGGATACGATCATTAACCAATTTTTCAAACAAACAGAAGCAAGTATGTAACAAATCTAATTCATATAATTGTTTAATCACCAAACCATGAAACATCCAATAGCATAATGACTAATATAAGCTCAAAAGTATTCTACAAACTGATTCACCATGAATGGGAAGAGGCAGAAGCAGTGTCCATACATGTACCAACAATTACATTGATTGAACCAATCCTTGCAAACTGTATTCTACAAACTGATACGAAAATGTGAAACCAATTCTGTATATACAAAGCTGATTCTCATTAGAATTCAAAAGTCAATTCGTGGTTTCTCCTGCATTAAACAAAGTAAGCGAGACTGGTTAATTGATAAGTTAGAAAGGTTACCTTATGGCTTAGACTCCTATCTCTTGGAGCTGGACTCGAGCGAGAAAAGTTTGCCGCCAAGACTGGAGACTCGAGCGGTCCGGGAACTACTCGGACGACTGAACGAGATTAAGAGTGAGAGACAGAGAGTCTCGAGCTCGTACGTGGTCGCGCTGGAGTCTTAAAGGAGCATACTTTTCGAAGAAATAATTCGGAACTCAATTGGTGAAATGGAAGCCAGATTGCATTTGGCGGCGTCCCCAAAGCTGTAGCAGGAAGGGTGGAGGAGGGTGGAATTTTCAATTTTGACTAAGCAGAATAGGATTTCGGAGCTCGGCGGGAGGGGAAATAAAAAATCGCCGGCGAGGGGTGGGCTTTAAGTTGTGCTAATTGAGGCCCTAACAGGAGGGTCTCTAAACGACGCCCTAGTTTTTGAATTAAACGACGCCTTACATTCAAATATGACATAAATGTCCATTTCGTAAAAATGAAAAAATGTACTATTTTGATCCAAAAACTCTTATGTATTATGTTTTAGTATGTTTTGTTTGTCGAAAACACTCTCTACGAACAACGATTCAAAAATCGAAAGGTACGAAATTCAGTTTTGAATCTGAAAAAAAAAAACCAAACGGACG
>QMEG01002000.1:288713-330088 GCA_010665285.1 Linum bienne | reverse complement strand
ACCCTAAACTCTAAACGGCAAACCCTAAACCCTAAATCCTAAACCCTAAAATCTAAACCATAAACCCTAAAAACTAAACTCTAAACCCTAAACCCTAAACACTAAACCCTAAACTCTAAACACTAAAATTTAAACCCTAAACCTAAACACTAAACCTTAAACACTAAACACTAAAATCTAAACCCTAAAACCTAAACACTAAACTCTAAACCCTAAACAGTAAACTCTAAACCCTAAACCCTAAACACTAAACTCTAAACCCTAACCACTAAAATCTAAACCCTAAACCCTAACCACTAAGCTCTAAACCCTAAACACTAACCCCTAAACCCTAAACACTAACTCTAATAAACGACTTGGACGAAAAACGTTTCAGTTTAGTATTTTTGACATAACTGATCGCTCAGACGTCCGATTGATGCAAGACCGGCGGCATTGGAAAGCTAGTTCGATTGTCTACAACTTTCATGTTCGTGTCGAGGCCAAATTCCGACGAGAATAACCAGACGGACCGGATTTCCGTCTGGGTGGTCTGACCGGACGGACAACCGGTCCGTCCGGGTGGTCTGACCGGACGGACGGTCGCTCCGTCTGGGTGGTCTGACCAGACGGACGGTCGCTCCGTCTGGGTGGTCTGACCGGACGGAATGCCGGTCCGTCCGGTTGGTTCGTTTGATTTTTTTTTTTCAAATTTAATTAAATCTCTTAATTCGTTTAGATCGATTAGCTAATTTCAATACTTGAAGTATCGATTGGATGCACGAGTTATCGCCATGAATATGAGAATGATTGAGTTCGTCGAAGATTGAAATTCGTATAAGTTGTCAAAATTTATTATAGGATAATTTAGTAATTTACTGTTTTAGGGCGTCGTTTAATTCGAAAACTAGGGCGTCGTTTAGGGATTCAGCTTTCAAATTATACAACGCTCTAAATTTTGTAAAGACGAAACTATTCAAATTTACTAATTTGAAAAACATTGTATCGACGAAACTATCCAAATTTATAATTCGAAAAACTTTGTACCGACGAAACTATCAAAATTTTTATTTCGAAAACCTCTCGCGGTACGTTTTACCTTACAATTCGGTGAACACAAATAGGGCTCGATCGAAAAAATCGGCCGCAAGGGATCCTAAGGGTTTAGGGTTTTAGAATTTAGGGTTTAGGGTTTGATGGTTTAGGATTCTAGGGTAAAGGGTTTTAGAATTTAGTGTTTAGGGTTTGATGGTTTAGGATTCTAGGGTAAAGGGTTTTAGAATTTAGTGCTTAGGGTCTGATGGTTTAGGATTCTAGGGTCAAGGGTTAGGGTTTTAGAATTTAGCATTTAGGGTTCTAAGATTAGGGTTTAGCGTTTAGAGTTTAGGGTTAAGGATTTAGGGTTTTAAAATTTATGATTTAGGGTTTTATGATTGAGAGTTCTAGGGTTAAGGGTTTTAAAATTTACTGTTTAGGGTTTGATGGTTTAGGATTCTAGGGTAAAGGGATTTAGAAGTTAGAGTTTAGGGTTTGATGGTTTAGGATTCTAGGGTCAAGGGTTTAGGGTTTGGTGATTTAGGGTTCTAAGGTTAGGGTTTAGCGTTTTAGAATTTAGGGTTTAGGGTTTGATGGTTTAGTATTCTAGGGTTAAGGGTTTAGGGTCTTAGAATTTAGGGTTTGAGGGTTTAGGGTTATAGGTATTTAAATTTAGGATTTTAGGGTTTAGCGTTTAATGATTTAGGGTTTAGGGATTATACGAAATTCGGTCGGACCGAAATTTCGACCAGAGGACCACCCGGCGACATCGAAAATTCGGCCGAAAACCATCACAAGGGCCGGCCGAAACGAGAAACGAGCTTTCGGTCGGGACCTCCGATGGCCTTTTTTTTTATTCCGTACCTCAAACGACGCTTCCAATCTTTCATTTCTTCTTCGGATCAACGTTTGTGGGTGTTTGTGGGTGTTTGTGAGTGTTTGAGCTAGTCAATATACACAACTTCTTATATGGATTTCGATTTTACAAAAGGATAATATTGTAATTTATTCAAATTAGGGCGTCGTTTAGTTCGAATGTTAGGGCGTCAAATAGATATTAGATCTTAACCACTTAACATGAGCTGGAAGTTTGGATAACTGGTCTTGGGTAATCCCTAACTCGAGCAGGGTTTGGGTACCCGTTACCGTATGGGTTCGGGGTTTGGTTTGAGTTTTTCTACTCGTGTATATTCAATATTTGTTCGGGGATATTCGATAGGTACCCGAAATATCTGTTATTAATAAATTTTACTATTATATTCAAATTTACCAAACCTATTTGGCTAAATATGAAGAGTAAGTAATTTATTAGTTTTATTAGTTTGGTTGATTGCGAACTAAAATGTGACTGAATTTTGTAAGTTAGTAATCAGATATATGAGTGGAATTTGTAGTTTGTATTGTTTTCTTGTTGTTGATTTGTTTGTTGGGGTATTGATCACTTGTATCGAACCCAAACCTGTAATACCCGAACCCCGAACGGGATTGAAGTTTGGCTTGAGTTTCACTGCATTTTTTATATACGGGTACCCACTTGATACAGGTATGAGTACCCGAATCCGTCCCGATTTCTAGCTCTAGCCCGAGCCTCCCAAAGACGGATTGTAAATCCGGCTGCTTGTAAACTTGTATATCCAAATATAATTCAATTCTTTGATCTAATCATGTTTGATCCATTTTCTTTATTTTCTTATAACATAACCAATTCAGAAACGATTGTTTTCAAAGTATATCGTTTTTCTGTCATAGATAGTTTTGGAAGGAAGAATCAAGATAACGTAACACAAACATATTTATAGCAGTAAGATCGATCTCTTCTCGGCTTGGGACGTGGGACGGAGATATAAAAAAATCTATCTTCGTTAGCACCACGTCAAATCACATGTCGTAACTATCGGTGTTCAAAGACGACCAGCTTCTGATCCTTCAACAGCCACCATCACAGTAAAATGTAGCGGGGACAGTAATCATGTTCATCATTTGGCATCATACGGTTTTTATTCGTGGACATGGGATTGTCTTCATTCATTCATCCATGCTATATATGTTTTTGTTCTTCTCCATTTCCCACGAGTCTTAGATTAGATGTCCAGGGTTCAAATTAGTGTAAGCACAAGTTTTCATGCAAAGTCATACAAATCCATATACAAACGTACACCAATCGCCAAAAAGCATTGACATGCCTGATAAGCAAGCTGCAGTTTCGACAATCTAGAGTAAGAAAATTTCAGTTCGATTAGATAGAAGCTGAGCATTCCCCTCCTTGACTGTAAATTGGCGAGGTGGCCGTATATCGAATGACTCTTCGACCTACGGCCACTTGAGTGTCGTGAGACAGTAGATAAGAATACAAAAAATCCAGATTTTAGTAAGAAATATTTGATTTGGCAAGTGGAAAGTCGAATGAAATTTTCAAAAAAAATAGCATCACTCGGCAGAGGGCAGACACCACTCAGGAATCAGGATTACCTTTGTTTACACCATTCTCTATAATAGTATAGTATCTTTATATCTATGCTTCCCCCTCTCTTTACTTATTGCATATACCTAATTTACACGTATATATATATATATATATATAGTCCAGGAACAAATGTTTGGGACTGGCTAAGTGAGTCTTCCTAGCCTTTCTATTATTCGTAATCCTTTACACGCTATTTAATTACATAATTACTATCTTTTTAAATATAGCTCTCACCGGCCACTGATCGATTGACTGCCGGCACACCAGCGACTTACCAGGCAAGGTTGAAACGCGACTTCCGCTTGAAGTTTTTCTTCGTTACACACCAAGCATCCGGGAAGGAGCTTAACTGCATAAAACAACCAAAAGTGAGATCATTTGGAAACACGTAATGTCAAAATATGGGATAATAATCCTCTTATTCTTATTAATTTTTGATAACCAGCTCTATTTATAATAAAGCTGTACAACTAGGGTTAGAGTCCAAGTCTTTGTAGGAAAAGACTACTAGAGTCCAAGTCTTTATAAAAAAAGACTATTAATAGAATAATATTAACTTTCTATGCAAAAAAGGAACGTACTTATTGGACTCTATTATTATATCTATAAGTAATCACTTCCTAATCAAGACATGTTAGAAAGGAATAAATAATAATAATAACTATTCTGTCGTATCTCAACACTCCCCCTCAAGCTTGGTGTAGGCATTGTATAAATCAAGCTTGCTCCATAGATACTGCAACACTTTTCGAGAGGTAGCCTTTGTGAGTATGTCTGTCGTCTGCTCTGCGGAGGGAACATACGCGACTTCAATAACAGCACTTGCATCCTTCTCTGAGATGAACTGTATGTCTACTTCCATATGTTTAGTCCGATCGTGATGCACATGATTCTTGACAATACTCATAGCTGACTGATTATCAGTTCTCATGAGAATTGAACCCCTTGATTCAACTTGTAGTTCCTTCAGAAGTCTCTCTAGCCAGATCCCTTCACACACTCCAAGTGCGAGTGCCCTGTACTCGGCCTCTGCACTGCTTCGGGCCACAATATGTTGCTTTTTACTCTTCCATGTAACCAAGTTCCCCACACATAAGTGCAGTAGCCACTGGTTGATCGACAATCAGTGAGTTCACCTACCCAGCTAGCATCGGTGAACACTTACACTCCTCTACTTGTATGCTTCTGGAATCTCATGCCTACTCCTGATGTGCCTTTTAGATATCTCAAAATTCGAATCACAGCCTCCATGTGTTCTTCTGTAAGCTCCTTCATATAATGGCTTACAATTCTCACAAAGTAGGCTATGTCTGGTTTGGTATGAGCCGGATAGATTAGCTTTCCAACCAAGTTTTGGTATCTTTCTCTATCAGTTGGTTTACCATCAATCTCACGTTCCACTGTTTGTTCTGTTCCATCGAGGTGTCAATCGGCTTGCATCCGAGGAGGCATTTCTCTGTGAGAAGGTCAATGACATACTTCCGTTGGCACACAATCAAGCATGTCTTGGATCTTGCCACTCAGTTTCCCCATATCCTTGATGTCGAACTCATTTGACAATCTGCTCTTTAGGGTCTGAATTTCAGTTTCATCATCTCCAGTGATAATTATGTCATCTACATAAACGATTAAAATAGAAAGCTTGCCTTCAGAACTTTACTTAACAAATAATGTATGATCATTCTGACACTGTTTGTAGCCTCCATTCTTTATTGAGTTTGCAAAATGTTCAAACCAAGATTTAGGAGATTGTTTTAGCCCATACAAAGCCTTTTTCAATCTACACACCATTCCTAGTTTCCTGTTTTCCAACTCTTTAGGCAAATTCATATAGACCTCTTCTGTCAAGTCTCCGTTCAGAAATGCGTTCTTCACATCCAAATGAAACAATGGTCAATCGAGATTGACTGCAAAAGACTGTAAAACTCGTATCGTGTTAGGTTTGGCACATGGAGCGAATGTCTCTTGATAATCTATGCTTTGAGACTGAGTAAACCCCCTAACTTTATACCTTTTTACACTTCCATCAGCGTTATATTTAACTGTAAAGATCCATTTGCAATCCACTGTCTTCTTCCCGGGAGGTAGCTGCATTATGGTCCAAGTTTTATTTTCCCGTAGAGCTCGAATTTTGACATTCCACAGCCTTGCGCCATTTAGGATGTTGCATTGCTTCCTGCACATTTCTAGGTACCTGAATGGTATCCAGATTTGTTATAAAGGCCTTGTAGTTTGTACTCAACCTTTCATAGGTTACAAATCGGCTGATGGGGTGCTTAGTGAATTCACGAACACCCTTCCTAAAGGCTATCGGTAGATACAAGTCTCCATCATCCTCAGCTGTTGGCACTTCTTCTGTTCCCATCACAGTTTCTTCATGATGATCAACCATCGACTCCTCTTCGTGAGAGTTATCAACGTGAGCAGTATTCTCAGTTCGAATTTCTGCTCTATTTCGTCGTTGGTAAGTTTGAGTAATTTGGGGCTGCTCATTACCACCATTCTGATTCTAATTTTGAGCTACATTACCACCATTCTGATTCTGATTTTGAGCTGCAATATTAGTATTCTTTCCAATAACCTTACTTACGTCCTCACTTCCAGTTTCAGTTTCAGGAGTAATAATATCCCATAGCAACAATTCCATCTGAGTCGGCAGTGTTTGTTGTTGCTGCTAACCGTTATCCCCCTGAATTAATGCAAGGATGTAGTAAGGTTCTTACTCAAATATAATATCCCATAACAACAATTCCATCCGAGTCGGCAGTGTTTGTTGTTGCTGCTGACCGTTATCCCCCTGAATTGATGCAGGGGTGTAGTAATGTTCTCGCTCAAAGAACGTGACATCCATAGTGTGATAAATACGACGGTTTTGGGGTGAATATCACTTATAGGCCTTCTTATGAGGTGAATAACCTAGGAACACACATTTTACAGAACGAGGTTCCAATTTTGATCTCTGATGAGCATAAGGTAAAGCACTTTCGCTTGCAGCTAGGTTAACTGATTTGTCTGCAGAGGAGGATGCAAATTTCGTAAACATCTTCTCCCAGAGCTCGATTTGTCCCTTTGAAAAAGTGTCTTGCGAACTGCTGCCTTCCTCTTCTTTTCCTTCTAGATTTCCACGTTTGGGTTTCCCTTTTACCTTATTCTGACTCTGTTGAGTCAGTTGGTTAGTGGGTCTCCCATGAATTCCCCAACACTCTTCACAGATGTGGCCGTATCTTCTGCAGTTGTCATAGTACTTTGTTATTTTGTGAAGGAGATACAATTCACCTATGTTCTTCTCCATGGTATTGATTAACCATGAGTTCACAAGATTGTCGTTGATCTTCCAAACTTTGTATGTGGATTCAGTTTGAGCAGGAGCAAGAAGATCTCCATTGATGTAGCCTTCCTTGTCTCTGTGCGCAACATGAATCAGCAGTGATTGCGACCACTGCACATAATTATTGCCATTCAGTTTGTGTGACGTTATAAAGATATCAAACTCATTGGTCGGAGGATACAAAGGCGTTGTGTTGTTGGTGTGACTCTGGTTGGCGTCTACGTCTGCGTTTGCGTCAGTCTCAGTATTCACAACCTCACCAACTTGTCCGAAAGCAAACTCATTGGTCGGAGGAGACGGAGGCATTGTGTTGTTGGTGTGACTCTGGCTGGTGTCTACGTCTGTGTTTGCGCCAGTCTCAGTGGTCACAACCTCACCAACTTGTCCGAACTTGATTACTCCGCCAATTATGGTTGCTGTCCAGGAAGAAGAAGTTTAAGAGAGAGAGAGAGAGAGTTGGTCGGCGGTTGAGTAGGAGGTCCTAGAATTCCAACTAGGCTCTGACACCATGTCAAAATATGAGGTAATAATCATCTTGTTCTTATTGATCTTGAATGATAACCATCTCTATTTATAATAGAGCTATACAACTAGGGTTAGAGTCCAAGTCCTTATAAAAAAAGACTACTAAAGTCCAAGTCTTTATAGGAAAAGACTACTACTCTTAATAGAATAATATTAACTTACTATGCAAGAAAAGAACATCCTTATTGGACTCTATTACTATATCTATAGGTATTAACTTCCTAATCAAGACATGTTAAAAAAGAAACAAATAATAATAACTATTCTGACATATCTCAACACATAATGCACAAAAGCATTGAATATACAAGTCCATATTATGTTTAGATACTATTTTAAATTCTGTTCAATGCTTGATTAGAGGGACACAAGGAGAGTCTCGACTCTCTCCTTCTCTAACGTCTGGTACTAATCACAGGTAAACAATGGACGATTTCAGAATTCGTCTTAGTAGTATTTGTCGAGGTTCTACTGGCTTTACTTCTTTGTTAGATCAAGTGATCCGTCAAATTTTAATCTATTAATAAGTAAAAGTCATAAATTTAATTCAAATTCAGGAAAAAAGTTCAACAGTGGCACATACAAACAATTTGAACGAAAAAATGATAATAAATAGTTTTTTTTATGTACTTTAACTTAATATTAGGTTTAGTAAAATTGATTCGTCCGATTTCAAAAAGCAAAGGTCGTTAGGAAAAAATATCGATTCAAATCCGACCGGTGCAAGTAACACTTGAAATGAAGTAAGGCGCCTTACATTGCTGACAAGCTTTGCACCAAACCATGCAGTATCTACTCCGTATGGGGGAGGGAGTACTTTCAACCCCTTGCACAACGAAGGGGGGAGAAGCAGACGAACTTCCTTATCGAGCCTTTCTGCAAATGGTATTCGATGAAAGAGGTTAAAACGAGTGTACACACACAGCACAGTAGAGTTTCGTATTGGGACAGACCTGCAAGTCCTGGTAAGCAAGCCGTACCACCTGCCAAAACTACTGTTTTGAACCAAGAATCGTCACCGGCTAACTCTGCATCATGACAATGGTCCATACAAAGTGATATCGCCTGGTGCAATCCCATTGTGCGCCTACATTACAGAAACAATCAAACAAACATTTTACCGTCTTAAAACCGGAAAAATAAAATGGACATTGTTCGATGAATTCTGATTGAGGGTACTTTCAGACTCTGCAACATAGGAAACAGGTCATTTGGTTGTTTCTATACAGTATCTGAGCATCATGATGAACGTCTCACCACACAGGTCGTTATGACTTTCCATAAGAAATTATGTATAACAAGTTATTAATGACCATCGAAACAATCTTAAATCCCACCAAATATAAAGGTCGGCTTTTGAGTGCATGAAGTACTAGTCTCTAACACTTGGCTAGTTTATTCGTTCCTACTAGTAGATATCGTTCCCAACAGTAGTTTCATCAGGGAACTAACAGGTGAATGCTTAAGAAAAGAATATCAGGGTGATTAACACATAAATATGACTTACACTCCTGCAAGTCTTGGTTGGAACAGAATCTCCCCTGTTTTGAACCGTTCTGTTGAAAGTGTAAACTGTCCATCTCCCGGGAGTTCCATAGATGCTCTAGTATCTTTACGTAGCTCAGCTTGATAATCTTCAGCAACATAGCACATGTTCTGGTATTTTAAGAGCCAAAGAAACATGAGGTAAATATCACAATAAGTTCCAATGGGTTTAAAAAGTAATAATAAAGCGTGAGGGCAAGTCTCCGTCAAAACAACGAAGTCAACGGTTCCCATTAGCATGGTCAGAATACAACCCCGATTTGCTGAGATCAATACTAAAAAATTCCAGAATACTAAGATTTCTGGTATATTATTTTATTTATGTTTTAATACTAATATATATACAGAAGCTACTCCTATTAGAGAGCAGAATCATCTCACGATAGATTCCTATAAATCAGGGATTACCTACCTACCTTCTTACTACAATTATACTGTTGATAATTAGGCTAGATATATGTAACTAGTAATGGTAGAATCACTAAGGACAGCTAGCTTATTCTAATCCTACACCTAACACATCATAATTATATGTTGTAATTCCACACTCCCCCTCAAGTTTGGCTGTAGATGTTATGGAGGCCAAGCTTGTCTTATAAGTCGTCAAATTTATCTCTAGGTAAAGCATTGGCAAGAATATCAGCAATCTGTAGTTTAGAAGGAACATACTCCATCTCGAATTCCTTGTTACTCACTTTCTCATAAATGAAATGACGATCCAGTTCGACATGTTTAGTACGGTCATGATGAACTGGATTTTTTACGATGCTTAGGGCTGCTTGACTATCACACAGCACCCTAACAAGACTCTCATCCTCCACCTTGATACGCCTTAGCCAAATCCCTTCACACATGCCATCTGTTAGTGCCCTGTATTCCGCTTCTGCACTGCTTCTTGAGACAACGGCATGTTTCTTATTCCGCTAGGTCACTAAGTTTCCCCAAACATAGGTACAATATGCTGAGGTTGATCGTCGATCAGTGAGATCTCCAGCCCAGCTAACATCTGTGTAGATAGAGACCCTGCGCCCAGTGTGTTTATGAAATAACAGTGCAACACCTGGTGTGCCCTTTAGGTACCTTAGAATCCTCATTACTGCCTCCATATGTTCTTCATTCGGATTATGCATATGTTGGCTCACAATGCCCACTGGGAAGGAAATATCTGGACGAATGTGAGCTAAATATATCAACTTTCCTACCAATTTCTGATAACTCCCCCTTTCTACTGGTGCTGCTTCCTGGTCATGGGTAAACTTCAGATTATGTTCCATTGGTGTGCTAGCATGCTTACACCCGATCATTCTAGTCTCCTTCAATAGGTCTAGAACATATTTACGTTGGGATAAGCTCAATCCTTTGCGTGATCGTGCCATTTCAATACCCAGGAAACACCTCAAGTTAGGTCCTTTATTTCAAATTCCAGTGCCAGTCTATTCTTGAGATTTCTGATCTCTTGTTCATCATCCCCTGTGATGATGATATCATCAACATATACAATGAGAATAGCCCTTTTTTCTTCCTGATTCTGCTTCACAAACATGGTATGATCAGTCTGGCACTGATAATACCCATATCCTTTCACAGACTGAGAGAACCGCTCAAACCAGGCCCGTGGTGACTGCTTTAGGCCATATAATGCCTTCTTAATCTTGCACACCATTCCCGATTCAGTAGTGACACCTGCAGGGACATTCATATAGACCTCTTCACTTAGGTCGTCGTTTAAGAAAGCATTTTCCACATCTAGCTGGTAGAGGGGCCAATCTAGATTTACTGCAAGACTTAGTAGAACCCTCACAGTCTTAAGCTTGGCTACTGGAGCAAATGTCTCTTCGTAGTCCTCTCCATAACATTGGGTGAATCCCTTAGCTACGAGGCGCGCCTTGTATCTTTCAACCTTCCCTTCTGAAGTGTACTTCACAATAAATATCCACTTACAATCGACTGTGGACTTCCCTGTTGGTAATCGTACAGTATCCCACGTCTGATTCTTCAGGAGTGCATTGATTTCTTCCAACACCGATGTCCTCCAGTGAGGTATACCCATAGCTTCTTCAATGGAGTTAGGGATCCGTGTGTTGTCGAGAGTCCCCATAAATGCCCTGTACTTCTAGCTTAGGTTACCATAAGAGACGCATCTCTCAATAGGATGATTTGTACATGCTCTAGTTCCTTTCCTGTGAGCGATTGGAAGATAAGTTGTACCATCAACCTGAGTTTCCTCTGCTTGGTCACCACTTCCGACCACATCACTATTTTCAACCCCTGGCTCCATTTGTTCTGACTCACTCTCTTGGGAGGCTGAGGTCTCATCAGATTCCTGGTCAGGATGAGAATGTGTGATTTCTGCAGTCTTCTTTCTACGCTAATCGACCAGAAGGGGAGGGTTGAGGCTTTGGCTTTGATTTGTAGGAGACTCGGGGACAACAGTAGGGGGCTCTAGGACACCCTGAGATTCTAGGGTAATGATACTACCAATGGAGGACTCAACATCCTTAGATTCATCAGCAGAATTCTCCCCCTGAGGCTAACAGTGGGACTAGAATGGACGATGTTCAAAGAACGTGACATTTTTGGAATGATAAACTTTGTGAGTAGTAGGGGAATAACATTTGTAACCACTATTATGGGGAGAGTACCCAAGGAAAACACACTTTACTGCTCTAGGGTCTAGTTTGAAACGGCGGGATGAGTCTAAATGGACAAAAACTGTACATCCAAATACTCTAAGAGGAAGGTCCGATGAGAGAGCATGACTGTGAGGGAAAAACTTGAGCAGAACACTACGAGGAGTTTTAAAACGTAGAGTTCGACTGGGCAGGCGATTGATAAGGTACGTAGCTGTGAGAACAACATCACCCCACAAGGTTTTTGGAGCCTTCGCAGCAAACAGTGAGACTCTTGCAATCTTTAGCAAGTGACGGTTTTTGCGCTCAACAATTCCGTTTTGCTGAGGAGTGTAAGGGCAAGAGCTACTGTGTGCAATGCCGTTGGCTATGAGGAACGTGTCTAAGGATTGATTAAAGTAATCCTTTGCATTATCTGTGTGTTGGACACAAATAGTGTTTGAAACTGAGTTTTGATTTGTTTTTGAAATGTCTGGAAAATCTGGTTTGTTTCAGCCTTGGATTTCATGAGATAGGTCCATGTTAGGCGGGTGTGATCATCAATAAAGGTGATGAACCACCGAAAGCCACTGAATGTTTTAACAAAACATGGACCCAGATGTCGCTATGAATTATGGAAAAGGGATGTGATGGTTTGTATGGTATACTACGATAGACAACCTTTGTTTGTTTTGCAAGCTGACAGAAATCACAATAAAAGAAACTTGGGTTTTTATTGATAAAAAGCTTGGGAAACAATTTTTTGAGATAGGAAAAACTAGAATGACCTAACCGGTAATGTCACATCATGACGGGACATTCCAACTGACTCGACTTAGAACTCAAATGCACTTACTTGGAAACCTCTCCTTCTGGTCTTAATCCGTTTATTGTCTTCAAAAGATACAGCCCATCACACAGCTCAAACTTGCCAATCATCCTCTGAGATCCCACCTCCTGCAATGTGCATTGAGACGGATCATATGTTAGTCGACAGTTTAAGTCCTTTGTGATTTGGCTAACAGAAATCAAGTTACAGTTTAGCTTTGGCACATAAAGCACAGGAAACACAATTTGAGTAGGAGTTAAATAGGCTGTCCCAATTCCTTCAACAAGGGCAATGGTCCCATCAGCAATGCGCACTCCTGCTTTTCCTACATGAGCCTGAATATTGTGGAGGAGTTGTCTGGAGCCAATCATGTGTTCAGTGGCACCAGAATCCAATATCCAGTTCTGCTTGAACTGGTTTAGAGCAATGAGAGCAACAAATTTAATACCTTGACTGGCAAATAGGCTGTGATGAGTTTCAGAGGAACCTGCAGATGCCTTCTTAGCAGTGTATTGAGACATCATTTGCTGGAGGATCTCAAGCTGCTCTCTGGTGATTTGGCCAAATTGCGTTGCCTGCTCAGTTGCAGCAGCCTGTGCATGAACCTCCCTCTCTGGCTTAGGCTTCCAATCGGCAGGTTTTCCATGTAGCTTCCAGCACGTCTCCTTTGTATGACCTATCTTGCTGCAGTGAGTGCACTGAGGACGTGGCTTGCCAGACTTTGTGTAAGCATGTCCTTGTGAGTTCCTAGAATAATGAGTGGCGAGAGCAGAGCCTTCAGCTGGAGTACTCTTGGAGTCGGGGATCATGAGCTTCCTTCTGCTTTCTTCCCACTTGACTTCAGCAAAGGCCTCTCGAACTGAAGGGAGAGGTAAACGCCCCATGATTTTGCCATTGACCTCATCTAGGGCCTGATTGAGGCCAAGGAGGAAACGGATGGTCCATTTTGTTTGGAGGATCTTTCGGTAGAGCTCCGCATCATCTGTGCATATCCACAGATGGACATCGTACAGGTCCTGCTGCAGCCAATATTTGCTCAGCTCATCATAGTACTGAGTGACAAATTGGTCTCCTTGCTTGAGATCATGAAGACGCATCTCCACTTCAAAGGATTCGGCGTTGTTGGCCTGGTTTGAGTACATGTGTTGTGCTCCTTCCCAGATCTCTTGAGCTGTTTGGTGGAGAAAGAACTTCTCCCCGATTGAAGTAGTCATGGAGTTTAGGAGCCATGACTGGACCATGTTCTCCTCAATGTCCCAATTGGCGAAGTCTGGATCCTCTTCGTTGGCCTCTTAGATTTGCCAGTCAGGTATCCTCTCTTCCTTTTGCCTGAGATGAACTTGAGGACTGACGAGGACCACTGGAGGTAGTTGTCTCCATTGAGACGATGGTTGGTGATACAGCCTAGAACTGTATCCGACGGAATTGCTGAGCTTGAGCGTTTCTGGGAGAGATCTTCTGAAGTTACAAAAGGCGAGGCTGGCGGAGAGTTGCCGGTCCAAGGAGCTTGAGCTTCGTTGTTTGTGTTCGCCATAGTACGAGAAAGAGAGGAGATGAGGCTTGATTCAGAATTCGAATCTATGCTCCGATACCATAAAGAATTCCAGAATACTAGAATTTCTGGTATGTTATTTTATTTTTGTTTTAATACTAATATATATACAGAAGCTGCTCCCATTAGGAAACAGAATCATCTCACGGTAGATCCTTACAAATCAGGGATTACCTATCTACCTTCTTACTATAATTATACTGCTGATAATTAAGCTTATCAGCAAGATATATGTAACTAGTAATGGTAGAATCACTAAGGACAGCTAGCTTATTCTAATCTTACACCTAACACATCATAATCATAATTATATGCTGTAATTCCACAAATACAGTCAATTGGGTTAGATGAGAATCCAACATGCATATGCCTAGGCTGTTCTTTGGAAAGTTAAAGAGTCCTGCCACGGAGGAAAAAAATAATAAAAAACCCCATGCAACTTCAGGACATGGAAGTTCACCTCTTTAAGTGTGCGAATAGTGTATAGAGATTCACAGTTTATGTTGTTCTGTAGCATCTGTTCCTTCAGGAAACCTGTTACTTTTAAAGCACCAATACCAATCACTTCCACCCCTATATTGTGCATTACCTTTCCATTGAAAACTGCAAAAAGTCCCAGTGAAAGGATTCGAGTGAACCGAAGCAAGGAAACACACAAGGTATAGAATGAAATCATATGTTATAAGATAAAGAAGGAACATAACATAGGGGAATGAAGTAAGTTGTATTTACTGTAATATAACTAAAAAATGTCCAAACGCCTGGTGAAATTGAGCAACAGAAATGATGGAAACTTACTTGGGACTACAGAAGTTGATTGGAAACCAACATTAACAACAATTCCTGAAGTTCGGTGGGCTGCATAGAGAGCCAGAACTGCCTGTGGTTATCAACATCAATGACAAGACTGCATTACAAATCCTATAAGAACTTCCACACAGGCCGAATGCTACAAGAGAAAAGAAAACATAAAAGAAGAAATGGCATACAAAAAAAGAGAAACAGTGAAACTAATTGCAAAGATGAAAAGATAGGACAGAAGCAAAATCTATGAATAGAGTAGCTTTGGTTTAGTCAACCCACCATACAGCTTTACACATTTCACTTTAAATCTGAATGCCAAATTAAAAAAAAAATGTTTATGGATGCCTTTTGCAAAAACATGGTACAGGGGAAAAGTTGGCAATCCACATACTGATATTCCTTCACTGGCTCATCTGCACTACCAAGGAATTAGTCTTATGCAAGCATTAAGAAAGATTTCTCAATTTCATTCCTAGCAGGCTATTGCTGTATCACTCTTCACATCTGGCAGAAGTTATTTCAAGTTTCGTCAGGGATCAAGACAATGATTGATAACACACGAAGCAGTTTTTAGAAAAATACTCCAAAGTGGTCAAAGATTAGTCTGAAGCTTGATTTAGGAAATTAAAGACAAGGACTTTTGTGTGCAAAAGCAATTGTAATATTCAAAAAAACAAGAGAAAATACCGAAACCACTTACTTATTTACCTGATTAATTGCACATATAGCTGGGACATTCATGTCAAAAAGAGCAGTGTGGATGGCTCCTTTTAGTTGCCGTCTTGATGCTCTGGCAGCTTCTGTATCTACAAGAAAAGGGAAGACAAAGTAAATCGAAACAGTTTAGTGAATCATTAAGATATTTACATTAATCTATATGATCACATTAACTACACTACAGGAAAAAACAAAGAGGGTAATAGTTGCTAACCATCATAATGGCAAATTGGGAGGGACAAAACAACTGGCTGAGTAGATGCCTTGACTTGCATCCTGTAGACATACCATGTTAAACTCATTTCGCATGGAAAGGTAATGATGGATGTAGGAGACAATGATTTACGCTTAAAAGGAGGGTCAAATAAACTGAATCGAGTTTCAGATTCTTTTAAAATAGAATTTTGTCCAGAAGGATTGAACACTAATGAAATGAAGTTTCTTTGGAAACCACTTGTTGATACCGACTCAGGTTCACCTTTTCCAAGTTTCCCTTATACATCACACCAGGAGATCATGAACCTCTCACAAAACAAATGCAAAAAACCACAAAGAAAGAAACTTTTTCCTGCCCTCGTAACATGCTCATCTTGTAGAACTGTCTTTTTATCCTAAGCTAGGTTTTAAGCTAAATTTTGAACTTCCAAGTGACTAGAGTTCCTTACCCCTTTCCCTTAAAATTTGAGTTGAAGTTAGAGAACTGACAATATCTTTTTGAAAAATCAACAAAGAACTTAACCTTACATTTCTTCCACTTAGAATTAGAACTAAAAACAACACATGCATCTACTAGGAAACATATTATTATACTCTCATTCTTAACAATCATAACATCATCATTTAGTGACCTGACCACTAAGAGTTTTAGGCTCTAGTGAGCATACGATTCGGGGTGTAAAGTTCATTAAGATTTGATAAATTGCCTTGCTTTCAAAGGATATGTAAGCCAAAGAACAGGAAAATACAGCACCAACCTGCTATACATAGTAGCAAAAAAGTGCCGCAGCCTTGAGTACATTGGGGATTCGATGTTGCCAAATTCCTGCACATTAGTCAACTTCAGCAAGAATCCAGTGAAACAAGGATGAGTGATTGAAAAGGGTATTTCTGATTGGAGAAGGAAAAACATAAGCCGGAAAATATAAGGGTAAAAAAAATGGAACGAATCATGAGAGTTTCCCATCTTGAAGCAATCCAGTTCCACAAATCTTTGAGGCTTTAGGCCATCAACCCAAACTGATGCTTACCAAAAATGTGGCCGACCGTCCTGACGGACTACCATATTTGCTCCACCCAAATTTGCAATAGCCCGACCCACCTATTTCACCAACGTTTTAAATGATACAAGTTCAGAGGTTACAAGTCACTAAAACATTGTTGTTGAGCAAATCAAGATCCAGTACTCAGTAGGAGCGTTGTTAACTAGTGACAAAAGGCATATAAGAAATCCTGTAGTTCAATTTTGTCGCATACCTCCCCACATCATGACATAAAGTAATCAGTTCCTATATGCATTTGATGTTACAAAGTGCCTAACTGTGTAGCTAATTTGAGACAGATGCAACACTCCTGAATAAGATCTAGCCACCATGTAAGAACTGCTTCTCAGTTCTCACCTCTGCTTATAACAACACACAATGCCAACAATAATAATTGCTTGAATACAACAACGCTCACCGTCAATTATTACGGCTCCGGGTACTTTTCTTCGTTCACCATAGACGCGCATCAGAGACAACTCCGTGGACAAATGGCTGGGGAATGTCCTGCTAAACGGTAAAATGTATATTATTGATACAAATTATTGGCGAAATATACCCGCTAGACAAAATCGAACTCCTGAATTCCAAGGAAAAGAGCAAGTGGCACAGTCAATACAAGAAAAGATTGCCATCTATTCTCTATTTAGTAGAGACGAGATCGACTTTGGAATTATCAAATCAAGTCTCTAGCAATTGTAGATAGAGAAAAAAAATTGTTCATCTAGGAAACACATCCATAATTCATCAATCAAGTAGCTTTCATCAGGCAATAGAAATTGCGAGGCTTACTGGAGAGGATAGCCGAAGCGGAGATTAACCTCGGCGAAGAAAACAGAGTCCCAGGGCCAAGGCTCGTCACTGTCCTGGAAGAAGAAAATCCATAGACGATTATCGGAGACGAGCGATCTCCATGATTTGGAAGCGACGGAGAGTCTGGCAGCGTCCTCAGGTCCAACTAGTCTAACAATCTGTACCAAAATGTCAATCGGCAACCGATCGAAGGATCCGAGCGACAGCAACGAAGAAGAAGAAGAAGAAGAAGAAGAAGAGGAGATAGAACTCCGGCGACAGAGGGATTCGAATTTGGAAGCGGAAGCTGAAGGGCTCGGCCTGTTGACGACGGATTCCCAGACCTTTCGCAGTAAGACGGACATGATCGGAGACTTGGCGGGGGGTGAGTAGAAGTGGCGGTGTGGCTATTGTGTCCTTGGTTCATGATTCAACGGCGTGGCCATCTGTGAAGGGAAGAACGTGAGTGAGTGAGTGAGTTGGTTGGTTGGTATGGGACCATGGGAGGACGTGGAACCCGCGGGAACACAATAGAAGAGGGAAAGGGTAGTGGAGGCTAGAGTCTGAGGAATGGGAAATGGTCCCGCCGGCCAGCCCTGTTTGTTTGTTTTCTTGTTGTATGTTGCTATTTTGATTGTCGTCGATTAAAAAAATGCATCAGCTGTTCATATCTGACTCGTTTTTTGTGCGTGTGGTATTTCATAATTGAAAATGGCTAGGCGATTGAAAGAATTATTTTGGGTGGGCAGAATAAAATTAGGGTCGGCGGATCGGTCACGGTTAGGGCACTTTTTTATTTCTAAATAATGTTAATAATTGTTAAAGTGAGATGGAGAATGAAGTGATATTTAATTAATATTTATTAAGGATTTACGTGAACAATATAAATTAATAAGCATTTTAATTTAAGAAGTCAATTAACAATATCACATAAACAAATGATTGAACAATATTTTAAGGAAAAAAATATTTATGATTAAGATTTATATTATGAATGATATATTACTATTAGTGGAAACATATTATTAAAGAAGATACAAATTATGAATAGAAATTGCTAAAGAATTTAGGGATGTGTTATGGAACAAATTAACGAGAAGAAGATAAGAGAGAAATGGAGGAGAATGATTCTTATTGAGGTGTATAGAATACTATAAATGAGAGCTCTATTTATAGGCGCACATAAATGTGGGAAAATAAATATAATGACATACATTGAAGAATGGAATGAAGAGTTACACAATGGTGCATTCACTATAGTAATTATATTCATAACACTCCCCATTGAATGACCATTGGTTATACATCGTTCTTCGAATACGCTTTTGATACTACCTCATTAAAAACCTTACCAGGAAAACCCAGTGGGAAAAACCATGATTAAGAGAAAAAGAGTGCAGCTGCGTATTGACTCCCCCTGATGATGATATCAGTTGAGATCCTTCATATCGACTCCCCCTGACGAGGATATCAACTCTCGCTCATCATTGTATCAGTTGAGATCATTCAGTCACCAACTCCAAATTTGCTTCCCAACAATTGATGCAGAGAGATCTTTGGTGAATAAATCAACCAAGTTATCATTTAAGTGCACTTAGTTGATAAATATTTCAACTCATTGGAGTTTGTGCGTAAAATGTATGCATCACATGATCGATGGTCATCCATAATTCACATGACACTTCACCTTGGATGACCATTAGATGAGAATATGCACTTGTTTGACGATAACTTCAACTCATTAGGGTTTGTGTGTATATATAATGTATGTGTCAATATGATCAATGGTCATCCATAATCAATATCTACAAAACATTCCCCTTGGATGATCATTAGATGAGAATATGCCTCATTAAACCCTTAATAGGAAAACCTCATGGGATAAAAACCTAGTGAGGGAAAAAGAGTACATAACCATCACATTACTTTTCACTATTTTTTTGGAATTCATGTTAATCAAGTAATTTGATGAAACGTAACTTTTCTAACGCATCTATGCAAAGATGCACTGAGGCATAGCAAGTCTACCACGATCCTCTTTCAACTTGATGTTATATGCAAAATGTATTTCATGCATAATCTATAGGATCATGTCTTTGAATGGTGAGATGGCTTTATTAGTTTCACAAACCACCAAACAATACTCATGACTCATGACTTTATGAAGGTCGATTAAATTCGATATAGATTCACATATAGTGATCTATACCACCAACATGCCATGATATATCCATATAACTTCTGTAGGATATTATTAGTATATCATGGACGATATACAAGAATCATGTTCGAGAGAGATGCACAAATTGCAAGGTGGTTGGTAAGATGTTTTTTCTTCCACATCTTTCATCTCGAACTCTCTAGCTAATCAAATAGTTGATTGTTTTGGGAAACTCTTCAGGAGTCTCAATAAAATGTGTATCATCTATGCAACAGAATATATTTCAATCTTTCAATCCATGTGACGCCAATTGAATATATTTTGAATACTATTTACATGAACTTGAACTGTTTGCTTATAGCGAAATAAATCCTCAAGGAAATTTCATATACACATGTGTATTCGTATTATGCAAACCATACATATAGGTTGCAATGACATATATTAGGGGCAAACTCTTTCCCTTTACAAATTGCCCATAATATAAAAAATTTAAAAAATTTAAAAAAATTTAATTAGATTTAAATCTACCCTTGGAAAAAAATGTAACTAAAATAAGATTTAAAATAAAAAAATATAACAAAAATTATATTTAAAGTAACAAATATATAATTAAAATTAGATTGAAATTAAAAAACATATAAACTAAATTAGATTTAAATTAAAAAAATTTAGATTCAAATGAGATTTAAATTAAAAATAAATATAATTAAAAGACGATTTAAATTAAAACAAATAATTTAAATTAGATTTTAATTAACAAACATATATAACTAATATTAGATTTTTGAAAAAAAAATAATAAATATTAAATTTAAAATAACAAATATATATTTCAAATTTGGATTGCATAACAAACATATAAACTAAATTAGATTTAAAAACAAGAATATAAATTAAACTAGATTTAAATTAAAAGAAATAATTTAAATTACATTTAAATTAAAAAATAATAATTAAAAGTAGACTTCAATTATTAAAATATAAATAAATTAGATATAAATTAAAAAAATTTAGATAAAATTATACGTAAATGAAATTATTTTAATATTATTTTTCTGTTATTTTCAAAAAATTTAAAAAAAATTAAAAAAAAGGAGGGGCGGTCGGCGGTGGATGCCGACAGCGAAGAGACATAGGCGGCGGTCAACGCCGACTGAATTTTAATTTTTTCTTAATGATTCTATAATTAAATATAAATAACTAAATTAACCAATATTTTTATAAAAAAAATTGAGTTTATGAATATTTTTTGTATTAATGTATGAAAAGTATTTACAATTTAAAAATACCGTTTAAAAATTTAGGGTATAGGGTTTAGACTATAGGGTATAGGGTTTAGGATATAGGGTTTAGGCTATAGGATATAGGGTGTAGGTTATAGGGTTTAGGGTATAGGGTTTAGGATTTAGGGTTTAGGGTTTGGGGTTTAGGGTTTGGGGTTTAGGGTTTAGAGTTTAGGGTTTGGGGTTTAGGTTATAGGGTGTAGCGTTTAGGGTTTAGGCTATAGAGTATAGGTTTTAGGCTTTAAAATTTATGGTTTAGGGTTTTGGGTTTAGGGTTTAGGATTTATGATTTAGGGTTTAGGCTTTAACCTTTAGGATTTATGGTTTAGGGTTTAGTGTTTATGATTTACGATTTAGGGTTTATGGTTTAGGATTTATGATTTAGGCTTTAACCTTTAGGATTTATGGTTTAGGGGTTAGGCTTTATGATTTATGGTTTAGGCTTTAGGCTTTAACCTTTAAGATTTATGGTTTAGGGTTTAGGATTTAGGGTATAGGGTTTGGGGTTTAGGATTTATGGTTTAGGTTTAGGCTTTACGGTTTATGGTTTAGCGATTAGGGTTTATGCAAGTTTACAGTTTAGCCTGTAGAATTTAGGGTTTGGGGTTTGGAATTTACGATTCAGGATTTATTATTTGCGATTTGGGGTTTAGGGTTTAGAGATAGGTTAGGGTATAGGGGTAGGTTTTATGGTTTAGAAGTTAGAGTTCATGATTTCATGGTTACGGTTTAGCAATTACCGATCTAGTAATTGTTTGTAATTCATTTTAGGAAATTAGGGTTTAGTCATGGTAATTATGAGATATTTTAAAATATTAGGTTATGAATTTTACAATATTAATAAGAGAAATTATATTTATAAATATTATCGTCTATTAATTTACAATATGTATAATTTACTAAATATTTTATTTGAACTATGAAATTCGTAAATATATTTAATTGTCATATCTATAATTATCAATTGTAATTGTTCTGTATATCTACTAATTCATCTTAATTATTTTACTTACTGCGACTAATTATTAATTTCAACACGTTAATAAATTAAATACTTAGTTACGCTATAATTAATTATGATATATGTGTAATTAATAGTTACTAGAGTAATTAACATTAACCAAAATTTAAAAATTATAACTACGATTTAAATTGAACGGCATACCGACTGTCGCACGAGGCAGTCGGCGGTCAACGCCGACGACGAAGAGAGGAGGTCGGCGGTCAACGCCGACTTTTACATTTGTTGCCTCTTTCAAATTGTTTTATTAGTACAAGTTGTACCAATTCATTTTCGTTTTATTTTCATCTATGATAGAATGTAGAAAAGAAAGGATATGTTATAAAACTAAACTCAAAGAAAGACAAGAACAAGAGAAAATATGGGGAGGGAGAGAGTTTCTTATTGATGTGTAGATATGATACAATGTAGAGTCCTATTTATAGGCTCATGAAACCATAACCTATACATTCTAATATTAATACAATTAAGAGAGTAATATAATACATGATCAATGCAATGGGAGTTACACAATGAGCATTCAACTACATTTATATAAAATATTCATAACAATCCCCCTTGAATGTCCATTGGGTAAAAATTAGACATCATTATCGAATACACTATTTGATGCTGCCTCGTTAAAAACCTTACCAGGAAAACCCATTGGGAAAAACCATGGTTAAGGGAAAAAGAGTGCAGTGTGTATCGCCTCCCCCTGATGATAACATCGTTCCCCCTCATTATGATATCAATTGAGATTCTTCATGTCTCGAACTCTCATTGTTAGGACTAGCTTCTCCAAAGTTGATGTATGGAGAGTCTTGGTGATTAAATCAACCAAGTTATCGCTTGAGGGCACTTGTAGTGCGAATATTTCAACTCATTGGAGTTTGTGCATATAATGTATGCATCAATATGATCAATGGTCATCCATAATCAATATTTACAAAACACTCCCCTTGGATGACCATTAGATGAGAATATGCCTCATTAAAACCTTACTAGGAAAACCCTATGGGATAAAAACCTAGTGAAGGAAAAAGAGTACATAATCATCACATCACGTTGCAACATTTTCTTGCAACTCAAGGATATATGCAAAATAAATATCATGCATGATTTATAAAATCATCTCGTGAAATGGTGGTGTAGCTTTATAAGTTGGTTTCACAGCCCACCAAGTGATAAAATTACCACATAAGACCAATTTATGGTCAACCAACACAAATATGACCAAGATTATTACTACAAAACCGAATAGTTCTTGTGTCTGAATAAAGGTCGATTAAAATGGACATAGAGTCACATGGTGATCTTAATACCATCCATGCATTGATAGCCATGTCATATCCATATAACTTTTTGTTGGATATAATTAGTATATCATTAATGATATACGAAAATCATGTTCGAGAGAGATGCACAATTGGCAAGTTAGTGGTAATCTTCCACATCTTTCATCTCGAACTCTATAGCTAATCAATAGTTGATTGCTTTGAGAAACTCTTTACGAGCTCAATAAAGTGTATGTCATCTATGTAACAAAAGATGATCACATCCAATTATGTCAAAATAAAAGAGACACATTTTAAAATATAAAATTAAATTAAGAAAATTTTGGTAAGAATTTTGAAACCATAAAATATGACGAAGATGATTTTTCAAAAAAAAATCAACTTGAAATGAAGAAGAAATTATATGCATAAAGAGAAATGTATGATATGCTAAATGTACCATGTCTCTCAATCTTTCAATTCATATGACGTCAATTGGATATAATTGAATATCGTTCACGCGAACTTGAATTATTTGCTTATAGCAAAATAAATCCTCAAGGGAATTTCATATACACATGTGTATTCTAATTATGAAAACCATACATATAGGTTGCAAGGACATCCATTAGGGGCAAACTCTTTCCCTTCACAAATTGCCAGACTAATCGAATAATAAAAAGTAGTTGCATCCACCACATGAGAATATATTTTCTCATAATCAAAATGTTATAGGTTTGTTGTACAAAACCTTTCAAAAATGAGATGTTTCATAACTTCTCATACTCATACTTTACATCTCAATGTATAAAGACTTGATGTCTTAAAACTTTTCATTTCTCTTGGGAATTTGAATTTGCCTCAAATTGAAATTTTTCAGCCAATCATTTCTATCTTTGCATGCATTTTGGCTAATGATCCTCATTTTCAACTATCATATTTAGCGTTGCACTATACGCAAATATTTCGTCGACGTTGACTTCATTGGGGTTCCAATATTTTCCATCCAAGATATAGATAATTGAGATATATATTCATATCTTTCAGGTACCTGATACTCTTCTTGAGCACATTATTTGTTTCTCTTGGTGGCTTTGTTTAAATAATCTTAACCTCAATTTGACCATCTTGATATATAGCTCCATTCCACTTTTGAGGATTTTTTCTTTGGAACCGAGTGGTCTATCACGCCTTTGCGGGTTTTAGACTCATTTGTGATGTCAGATTGCCCAATATTGGCATTATTGTTATTGGAGCATTTTGAGTTGGCACATGAAAACTTTACTCTCGTTGGGTCAGTAAAGTGTCTGGCAGATAATGAATTATATATTTTTGAACTTCACGTTCATATTGTTTAGTGCGAGGATCAAAATGATATGATGATTATTCATCGAATCTCTGTGCCAACCTTTGATTTTCTCCACATAATGTTGAGAATTATGATTATATGACTGATAAACCTCCAAACGAGTCATCAAAATTTCCTGACAACGATGTAAATATTTTACCATCGATGAACTCGTAATCAACATAATTGCCAAATCTTCATTGAGATTTCACCCTAATAAATTGTGGTGGAGCAATTTAGATGTGTATATCACATCCATGTATCCATAGATGGGAAGTATAAGGTTTTGACCCAAAAACCACATATAATGGAGGAATTCATAATAATTTCTTGGCGTAATGCGAATTTGTGTTGTTCATGTAAATGACATGTTCACAATAATATAAATGGAAAATGTTCGTCTTAATGACACATTTTCGTTATTGGATAATCATGAAAATATGCTCATAACCAAAATGGTTGAGCTAGTAATCTTGCAAGCTCTTGATTTCTAGATACATGTGACCATCTAGTTGATGCATCAATTAAGATAATTGGTCAATATGTCGGGTGTATGGATCCATAAATATCACCCTTACTTTTTGCGTGTAAGAGAAATGATCTTACTTTAGTTGATGATTATCCAACAATCTACTCTATTTGAGAATAAGCAACCCAAAAATGAGTTATGTTGTGTTGGAGATTTACCCAACAATGGGTAACGGAAAGGTCAAAATGCTTTCCTAGAAACGAAACCTTGTTGACAGAACAGAAAATCGTTCGTGTTCCCAGGAAGTAGGGGAGTCACAAGGACTACTTAAATCCCTATAACCTTAGGAATCATTTCTTTAGAATACCCAAGTTGAGACCATCATGCACAACAATCTTCAATAGAACATACACTTTAGATCATCGAATCATCGAAATTGACCATAGAGGTACTTATCGATTCGCATCATTATTGAACCGGGATGGTCTCACCGGTTATGCCAAATAATAGTTGTCAGGACGAGTAAACTTATAGTTTACATTTATATATATGTATCTCAATCACAATAACATGTGTGTAGTACAAATTGGAGGATAATATTATTGATTCAATAATTATATAGCCATAGACCATATTATTGTCCCTCTCTTGATCCTAAACAAATTGGAATAAGGATTTTGTTCCTTCGTGAACAATATAATAGCTCGATCTAGAGCTTGAGAGAAATGTTGTACTACACCATATATCTTGGTGCACTATCGATGTGATATATATCACAATTAATTATGGTGATTCTCATCATAAAATACTCATTTTTGTCATGAGAATGGTACATAGTTTAAATGATAAATTGAGATATTTCTCAATCATCTATGTCACCAATTAATGGATCAACAATTCTCGTATAACCACAATTGTTATGTCCATCCGAATGAAAGGGTGTCGCATAGTTACATATGCTTTCAAAAATAGTGTAACATATGTGTCTTGCACAATTACTTTGAGGTCTAAAATATCAAAATAAACTTGATAGTTGGACCATCTTTCACGTGATTAGAATTTTTCCAACATCAATTCACATCTCTCTTTCATGGAAAAGTATATATTTCCTAAATTTCTTTAGCATGACCAAAATAGTAGGTCTTATCCTCCACAAGTATTGACTTTGTGAGAGTACATATTGTCACTATGGACATGATATAAAAATAACATCCACTTCGAGGAATGATATTGTGTCTCTCCATTGGAGACATATTAGCTAGATAGCTTTGAACAACTTGTGTCTCGTGGCACTCATACTTCGGCCTATCATTGAGATGATGGCGAGTAAAGAACAAAGTCTTTGCTTTGTCTTGATAGGATGTTACACTATCATCCTTAATGGTTTCGCTAATGTCATGAGCTTGCAAATGGATTTAGACATCCAATATCATGAAAAAGATCATTCTCGCCAGAAACATCAAACCCGCAACCTCTAAATTTTATGATGTTTGAAAAATTATAAAGATGAAAATAAGTTAGACAACATATAAACCGAACAATAAAAAAAAACATTAAACACTACGAGGGAAGAATGCCATCTTGTTGTAATTTTGGGTCGATTCCATATGTTATATATATATATATATATGTATGACTTCCCTCGTGTTCGTTCAGGAAATTATTCATCACTAAACCATAATTCAAAATTATGAAACAAAATTAATTTATATATACATAACAATAAAAGAATGGTTGTTTTCGTTATTACGTTACTATGCATAACTTGTAAGTAACAAAGATAATGGTGATTGAAGATCAAAACATTTGCTTTATCTTAATTCTTATTTATCTTTATGCTCATGGCATATATAAGTTTGAGCATCCAACTCAAAATAGATGTTTTTTGTTGGTGATATCTAAAGCCACAATCTCAAAAATCACAACGTGACCAAATATAATGATTAAGTATATAACGACAAGTTAACTTATAAACTAAATAACGACAATATGAAGAATAATTATTAAAACGGTAGCTAACACGTATTGAATCAACTAATTGTTATCAAATAGAAACTTAAAATCATGAATACTTATGAATGTTAATAATTAACCAATCCATTTTTTTTTGAAAACTCAATCAATTTGATTCCGTAGCTAACAGTAGCAAAAATATATCAATTCTATAATTGCTAACTAATGGCCATTAAATCAATGAATAAAAATCGTATGAATAGTCTACATAAATTATGAAATAACTGCAATTTTAATAGGTTAGGGTCATAACATAATTCATACATCTATGGGCAAATAATAAATTCTTATTACTATATTTTGTGAAATAAACATGTATGATTTATGAAATAATAGTCAGTATCATATGCATCATGACCAATAAAGATAGAGAGAATTAACAACTACAAAAATTTGCATCAATAATATAAGATTGAAAAGTAAAACATAAACACCAAATAATATGAACTTTAAAATTATTATGTTTTAATAATATAAGAGCAAAAAATGAGGAAAGACACATGTTATTGAGATTGAAATTCACAGTTGAAATTGAATATATATAGAAAATAGAATAGTATGAGATAATAAAAATCTGTTCTCAAGAAACTAATAGAAATTAGCTCTTAAGAAATGAAATCTAAATTCAAATATAAATAATAGCAACCTTCGAGATTCTTCAAGAAGATAGAGCATTTGTGTTGATAACGTGTTATAAAACTAAACTCAAAGAAAGACAAGAACAAGAGAAAATATGGGGAGGGAGAGAGTTTCTTATTGATGTGTAGATATGATACAATGTAGAGTCCTATTTATAGGCTCATGAAACCATAACCTATACATTCTAATATTAATACAATTAAGAGAGTAATATAATACATGATCAATGCAATGGGAGTTACACAATGAGCATTCAACTACATTTATATAAAATATTCATAACAGGATAAATGATTTATATTCTTGTCTTTTTCTTTGTTTACTCAAATTGTAACGGCAAAGAAAAAAGCCCCTATCTTTTCAGTCTCTATGCCATCTGGTCCGCCACCAACTGCTGCTTTACGACTCTACTCTTGATTATGGTATTTAATTGATCCAAATTAAGAAAACAAAATTGTAAATTCTTTATATTTATACTGTATGTTGCCTATATTTCTTCATCACGTTTAATTTTTTTTAATTATAATTCAAAATTTTTGACTCCTCCTAGACTAAAATCCTAGCTTCGCCCCTGAGAACACGTACATAGATCGGTCGGTGATGGAGCCAACAAAGGCGTCAACAGTCTACTGGAAGTTGTTCAATAATGGCGATAGGAATCTAATGGTGGAGGTATCGAAATTGTGGAGTAAGGTGGCGACAACGACCAGTGGTGTTCCGACAATAAAGATAGAAATTCAACGACAGTAAAGACTTGCCGGCAATAGTGAAAGTTCGATAGCGGATGTCAGATGATAGCGACGAGAGTATAAAGGTGGAGATGGCAGAGATTCGATGACAATAAAGTAGGTTGGCGGTCAGTGCCCAATAGCGATGTAGACAACACAACACATCCACATGTCTTCCTACTCGTGTACATATGTGGTATATGATGACACTCGATTTGTCATATTCATCGTCCTCGTTTACGCGACATTTCATACATATTCGTATAGTTTTGGGTAGAAGTTTAGGATGTTTCGTGCATTTCTAACATCTATCTCGATTTAGCGTCTCGGGCCCATTTGATGTTGTTTCGTAGTGTTTACGATCGATTTCAGGCACACAGCATCGTCGGGGCATTATTCGGAACTGTATGATGTGCAAAGAGGAGCTAAATGCATCAAAGAATGAATAAAATCACAAAGTTCAGGCGACATACAGTGTTTGGGGACAAGCGGGAACTAAGACGAATGATTTAAGTGGGTAGGAGCGGATGATTGCTGGAATTCAAGGGGAACACGACATGTCCCTAGAGAACATGACGTGTTTCTCAAGGACACGTCTGTGTCCTTTTAGAACACGGCGTGTTCCTCAAGGACACGGACTTGTCCTTTTCTCTGGCACTTTCGGATCGAGAAGAAAATTGTAGAGAACACGCCCGCGTTCTGCCTCCAAAAAGATTTCCTCAACAATTTGCCTTCTCCAATTGGGAATAGACGCTATGAATATTCAGATTTTCTCTAATTCGAAGACAGACTTCCTTGGAAGAAATTGTGAGTTTTATTGAGAGATTTGAGAGAAATGAAAAGGAAACTTCAAGGAGCTCGGAATCGGCAAAATAATTAAGACGGAGAATCAAGTTGTCGAGAAGATCGGCGAAATTAGGCTTTTCATAATTCTTTGTGTAAACCTAGATTCAATTTCTTCCTCTTCTGATTTTGATTTGTCTCTCAAGATTATGTGCAGCTAAACTTCTCTTGCTTAGATTAGATGAGCCCTAAGTTAATTCCTACGAACGTATGATTTGATACATATGGCGATTTATGCGAGTTGGATGGATTTCATTGCATATTTGATTTCGTTTTCAATTTGTTCTTGCCCGACCAAGTTGAATGAATCTATGTTAGATTTGTCTTAGACTCGTGAGAGCTTGCATATCTTGAACGCCAAAATCAAATAACTAGGTTAGACGTTAACCCTTATCCGGGAGCGAATGAACGAGTATGTCGTGTGAGCAATTCTAAATCGGTAAATCACCTAGCGGGTTTTAGATTTTTATCTCGAAAGAGCAGACTAGAATACTAGGTAGGTAGCAAATTAGTGAACCCGAAAAGGCGTGATTTGATTAGAGAAGAATTGCGCCAGTGTAATGTATCTATCATGTTTCGTTTAAATCGCGGAATTTCTCTGCCATTTGTGAATTAGAATTGCCTAGGGGGATTTGACATCTAAGCAGTTTCATCTATGTCTGTCTACAACCTTATACTGTGCAGTCTTGCAATCCTTTTTCTTTAAAGCAATTTTAATCTTTCATTTTGACTGTTTGATTGATTCTCGTAGCATTTAAACTACATTACTTGATACCTCGATTGGTATTAATTATAACTTTGAGTAAGATACTAAAAGAAACTCTAGAGAGATTTGACTTGGTGAATTTATTAACCGATTTATTTTGATAACACCTAAAAACGTTTATCGATATATATGAGTAGAAAAGTCCATGTACACAAGTACATACATAGTGATAGAGTCTTGAGCTCCGACACCATAAGTCTGGCTGCTGATAGTGCCGATGAAAGCCTGAAGGCAGATGTCCGACAAAGAAAGTCCAATAGTAGTAGGGTCAAAAGTCTAGTGGCAGATGTCTAATGGCGAATGTTTTGGTGGATTGATTGAAAAGGATAATTGTATGAATTTTGAAATGGAATTTCAATTCCTCACTGTTATCTTAGGAATCTCAATTTTAATTCCAAAAGAATGTCCAATTCCATTTGGATTTCAAATTATCATTCTTCGGACCAGTTTTTTTTTATAATCCAAATAAGGATATAGGCACATTCGGAGAACACTTAGAGTTGGACTCTTTATTTCAATTAGAAATATCTCGCCCTATAACGTGGAAAATGACATGGTGGCAAACTATATGAAAAACATAAGGAAAAAATTTTGATATTCCCAATTTATTGAATAATTTTACTTTTTTTATTTGATCTCAACCGTTAATTATGAGATCAAATCTTAACCGCCCTATTTATTTATTTATATTTTATAATTAATGGAAATTAAATTTATGTTTCATTACTGATCTTAAATCCAATTAATATAAGGTCCTTACAACTTTTTTTTGTGTTTTAATATTCAGCCTTTGTAAATTAATCTTTAATCATTCTAACATTACAACTATCAATCACTGTTTTTTTGTATTTGATATTTTTACACTTAAACGTTAACACCATCCATGTTTTACAATTAATAAATGCTTAACCATTATTTTTAAGAATTCATCATTAACATTACAATGAACGTTGAAACTTAATAACCCCTGGTTCAAAATATTATAGTGTTAAACTTAAAAGCTGCACAACCACACACCACATGATCTTCTTCATTATAATTATTTGGTTAGAATTCGAGTTGTTGGTCTGTCAAAGAATGTACCAAGTTAAAGGCTAGATATGCTACTTCCACTGGGATTGGGAGGGGTCATGGTTGTCCTGCAGATTGACTCGATGAACACCGAGTTGAACAAATCGGGCAGTTGAGGCATATGACTGGAGGCTGGTACATTTAATTTCTTCATTAATCAATATTTTTCGTTCTTCTCAATTTGTTTGAAGTCATGAACACACAGTGGTAGGACCTTTTGAAAACTTTCAAAGTAACAAAACCTCCATATCAGAGTGATACAATCTAGTGATCTACGAAACAAGAGCTGCAACCAAATTCAACACTCACCACTAATTTCACCATTTTACACAGAGCACACCATTTAATACTCTCTTCCTCTCGAAACTACCTAAAAGCTATCCACCGAAACACTTTTAGTGACGATTCACTATATTGCTAACTTGAGCTTTCTTTGCTAATTCACACCCATTGCATTGCTCTTCATTCTCTACTAGCCGTTACGGTTTCCATCTTTGCTCTTCCAGTGGATCAATCTTGAAGAATATGACTTTGATTCCGTAGCTGTTTACAATATCTTCATTGTTTATTTGCTTATTAATAGCTTTTGTGTGTAGCTCGACGTAGATAACAGCACAGCAACTTTCCTTGTTAATTTTTTTACTTGTCACACATTCTATCATCCATGGAAGTCGGACTATGGTTACTAGCTAGTTGGAAACTGAAGCACATCATTTCACCAATGGAGCCGATACATCGTGTAAAGAAGGTATTGTGCTGAGGGGACCATCTGTAATTTTCAACTACGTTGTGGGTACTATTATGAAAATTAATTTATATAGTAAGAATTGGGCAACTTTCCCCTGTGGAAAAATGAAAAAAGAGAGAGTAGACAGGAATTGATGGTGATTATGGTGAGCGTTGGTTTCTATCAATTACTATACAATGTGAATCAGAAGAGATGAACAAGAGGAATCAAGGTCAAAAACAATTTATTGAAATAGATAATATTATGGTCGAAACCTAAATCAAATTAGTGTATAAGATGGTTTATTGATGACAACCAAAATTGGCCTCCGACTAATTCAGATGAAAGGGGAAACGAGAAATCACCACAAAATCGTACCGAGTAAATTTTTTGGAATCAATTGCAGGAGAAAACGAGGATGAATTCATAAATTTGTTATAAGAAATGAAAAGTAGAAGAGTTGAAACATTGATAGATGATGTTAAGTTTTTCCATCTATAAATTCAATTCACAAAATTAAAGTGATTCTTAAGTGCAATGTTAATATTAAGATGTTCACCTGTGAAAAAAACCAACACGAAAGTAAAACTATAAACATAAATGTAAATTGTACCGCATATTAATTGGAACTAAGTCAAGTGACCCTTAAAGAATTTTTTTTAAGAAAAAATTAATTTCAAAAAATAAAAAAAAACAAATGGCTGAGATTTATCTCATATTTAACGGCTGAGATCAAATTTTAAAAGTGAGATTATTCAATAAGCCGGGAGCATCGAAGACCTCACCAAAATATAATGATATATGTGATAGAATGATGTCAGCAATATAGCCGATATGATCACTTTCTAACAACAAATTGATTAAAAACTAAGAAAAAGTTCATTTAGAGTAAAGTAAACAAATAAATCATTACAGTCCCTCACATAGCAACTCAGCTATTGCAATGGATAGATGGATAGGGGTAGAAAACGAATTATCGAATCCAAATTCTCGAACTCCCGAATTCTCAAAATTTAATTCGAGATTAGAAATTTAAATTCGAAACTTGGAATCCCGAATTAGATTAGTGAAAAAAATAGAGCTGCCTTTAATATTTACAATTTTAACCACATCTAAATTGGAGATCCATGGCTCCTAATAGTAAAAATGTGAGCTCACATAAAAATGGTAGTAGGAAAGCTCACTCTCATTAGGCAACATTATTGAATCAATAGTAAAATATTTGTTATTATTATATTCGTAATGTTAGTAATTAGCTGATATGATCACTTTCTAACCACAAATTGATTAAGAAACTAAAAAATGTTTTATTTAGAATCGAATAAATAAATAAATTATTGGAACTATACCTGCTCAACTATTGCAATGGATAGCCGGATAGGGGTAGAAAATGAATTCTCGAACTCTCGAATTTTTGAAATTTAATACGAGGGTTTTAATTCGAAATCAGAAATTTATATTCGAAACTTGGGGTCCTGAATTAGATTAGTGAAATAGAATGGAGCTGCCTCCAAAGATGAGTTTACAAAATTAACCCTATCTAAATTGGAGATTGAAGTTTCCTATAAGTAAAAATGTGAGCTCACATAAAAATGGTTGAAGGAAGCTCACTCTTATTAGGCAACATTATTGAATGAATAGTAAAACATTTGCTACTAATATATTCTTAATAATCTAAGCTCTCCCATCCAAATTAGGGGTGGGAATTGGGTTGGGTTTGATCAAGTTTAGCCCGATTTGATTAATCCGGAGTTGGGGTTATCTAAAACCCAAACTAATTAAGATTAGGTCGGGTTTGAGTTGGTAAATTAATAAGATTCGGGTTTTTAAGCATTTTGAGTAAAGCCCAAATAAGCCCCAACCTGATGAAAGCCCAATTAGACTTGGGCTAGTTCAACTTCAATGATGCATATTGCTCATAGGGATGGAAATCCGACCGAGTTTAGCCCGACTTTAAATAGGGTTTGAGTTTGTAAAATACAGAGATTCAAAATTTAAAGCGATTCGGATAAAAACTCGAATCCACCTGAACCTGATAAAACCTGATTTGACCGGGCCGGGTTTAGCTCGACCTGGCCCGGCCGGACACCAGCCCTAATTCCAAACGACCCATACATCACGAAAACACATTGAGGGATCAAAATGTTATTTAACCCTATTCCAGTAATGAAACTATTATAAACCGTGCAACCAAGAAGGCTAGTTGCTAGTTCTATAAAGGAATCGGGGTGCTAGTATTGAACAGATTTTCCGCAGTTACAAGCAGACCACAGTGAAAGAACGAGAAGAGAAATTGAAGGATTCAGCAATGGCGTCGTCGTCAAGCAGCGGACTCACTTTCAAGCTTCACCCGCTGGTGATTGTTAATGTCTCCGATCATTACACTCGTGTCAAGTCTCAGGCAAACCCTCCTGCCCTCCCCAGCACAAGCGGCACCAACGGCTGCGGCGGAGATTCCGCTTCCGCTTCCGCCACGGCTTCCACGGAACCGCCGCCGAGAGTCTATGGCTGCGTGATAGGTGTTCAGAGGGGACGAACAGTTGAGATCTTCAACAGTTTCGAGCTTCTATATGACCCCGAGACCCACTCCCTTGACCGCGCTTTCCTTGAGAAGAAGCAAGAACTCTGTAATTTACTTATCTTCCCTTCTCTTTTTTTTTGTGTGCCGCCGGCTCAGATTGCTTTGTTCAACTTGTAGGGTTTCTATTCCGTGTATGAAGAATTGCTTCGTGAAAACGAAACCTGATTGTTTGGGGTTTTCTAATACTTTTGTATCTGTGGCGAGCAGATAAGAAGGTTTTCCCGCACTACTACGTATTAGGATGGTATTCTACTGGCTGTGATGCGGATGAATCAGATATGATCATACATAAAGCTGTAAATATTTTACTCCTTTCGGCTCCTTTTGTGCGAATGTTTCTGTTACTTTAGCTAACTGTATGTGATGGGTGCTTTATCATACTTGATCCTCATCCCAGTTGTTATGTCGTATGTTGCACTTATTTTCTGTGTTGAGCTTATTGTTAGTTGACTGTGACATCCAAAGTTTAAATTTCTTCATAATCAGATGTAAAATTGCACTCTCTTAGTCGTAGGGTTTACTTTTTCACTCTCTTTGGGAGAATTTTTGTAGAGATAATACCAGCGACTTCTATCATATTTAGCCTCTACACTGTTCCTAGGACTCTCATACTGTCAGCTGAAAACTTCCATACTACTGGTGTTGCATTGTTCAAACGTGTATTTGATGTTTTCCATCTTATCAGCGGTAGGCTAATTGTGGGATAGATAATGCAACTTCCGACCTCTTACATGGGCGATCTGTCCATGCCCATCGAATGTTCTTGCTGTAAATTGCATATGGTTACTTCTAGTTCAGAATGTCACTGTTCGTTTCTTATGTTTCATTCTGCATATATAATGTCTATCCTGGATTCATGGTGGGTAGAACACCGACTCTATTTTTTTGGGCTTGCTGTTTCTTCAAGTGATACTTTTTGTGAAATTTTGTGACAGTTGATGGATATTAATGAAAGCCCTGTCTATGTTCTGCTGAATCCTGGCATAAATCATGCTCAGAAGGATCTTCCAGTGACTATTTTTGAAAGTGGTAAATAGCTGATCTCCCTCATTGTTATCCATCTTGTAATCAATGATCTCAGTATCCTGAATTAGCTATTTTATCTTTAAGGCACAATTTCCATGGTGTTAGGATGAAGCAAATATTGAATCATTGTTCTTTGTAAAAATTTCAGCGTCAAGAATTAGAAAGTTTATCTGTTTGTTTGAACTATTTTCCCAACTCAAGTTCTAAAAGCAAAATAATGGACGAACCAAACATAGCCTTTATGGTCTGATGGTTAATCATTCTTTGTCCTATTCTTCTGTTATTGTCACAGCAAAGTACTCTAGTGTCGGAATCAATGCTTCCTTCTACTGCTCTTAGCCAATGAACTTCTTGCTGATGTTTCCGTTTTGTTGGTGTTACAAATTCAGAGCTGCATGTGATAGAAGGAATTCCACAACTTATTTTTGTCTGCTCAAGCTACACAATTGAGGTTTGTCAAGCTTTATTCTGCGCTATCACACATCTTTTTAGCAATTGGAGTTTACTAATATGTTCTCTCTGCGTTAAAGACAGTAGAAGCGGAACGGATTTCAGTTGATCATGTTGCTCATCTTAAACCATCTGACGGGGGTTCTGCAGCCACCCAATGCAAGTCTCTTTGCCCATGTCATGTTGTTCTTTTAATTGTAGCTAGTTCTGGTTTCTGATGGAAGGAAAAATAATTTGTATCGTTCATTCTATTTTGTCTGGAAATTCTGCTGATGCACAGGTTTTTTCTATTGCAGTGGCTGCTCATCTTACTGGCATACACAGTGCCATCAAGATGTTAAACAGCAGAATTAAGGTGCTTCATTACTATCTTGTAGAAATGCAGAAAGGTACCTATACATTGCCGTTCTCACTTGATAAATTTATTGGCTTCATAGGTTTCCTGTTAATGATGTCTTAAGGGTCATACTACAAAGAAATATTAACTGTAATAAAAAATAGAAAATTAAGATAATTGGTCAAAATAGTTAACATTATCATACAGAACCGACATTGCTAATCAGAAGTGTGCAAGGTTTATGAGTGTAAGATAGTCGTTCATAAGAAAAACTGCATAACTGTTTTCCAGTTTCCTGAAAATTCCCATACGGCGGCTGTTATAGAAAGGACTATTTGTCTATTTGACGATCTGTGGAGTTATCTTCTCGCTGGATTTATTCCTTGCATTGCTATGGGTCATCAGCTGGCTTAAAGCCAGGTCATTGGTAGTCTCAATCTAAAACAGTATTAGTCAGTCTATGCAATTTCGGTTTTTTAAATCATTAGAAAACTATTTTGTTTGAAGATGCTTGCGTCAAGACTTGGAGTTGATAGATCATATGTTTAAATGCAGGTGTGATTCCCCGCGATAACTCGTTGCTTAGGCAAGTGTCAAGCCTTCTAAGAAGACTACCAGCTATTGAATCTGAAAAGTTCCAAGATGATTTCTTGATGGTGAGCTCATTGATTTATTAGCTGTAGTTAACTCTTCGTTGCAAGTTAATCTCAAAGTTACTAATCCTTTCATTATGTGTTTTCTCCTTTTACTGCATTTAAAAGCCAACTGCTGGCTCTCTAATTTGTGAGCTGTTAGTATCACACCTAATATCTATTTAGGTATTTGAATCAATGCAAACTGAACCACCTTGACTGGATGGTCCATGCCTTATCTCGCTATGATGCATGATGGGACAGCACCGTAATCTCAGTATGAGTTGATACGATAGTTATTGAGTGCTAGTCGAGTGTAGGTGCATTCATGAGTTTTTGGGGATTTAGATTGTCAGAGTCATGATTGTCTTGATATCTTGATGAGTAATGAGGAGCAGAAGATGCTTCTTGAGAATGTCTATTGATTTAATGATGATTTTGAGTTTAAACTGCTGCATCGCAGGAATATAATGACACACTATTGATAGCTTACCTGGCCATGATGACCAATTGCTCAAGGTAAGTGAGAGATTGCCGTTTTATCTTATTTAACCGTTCGATGGTACATTTTGATTAAAGGTTGATACTGTTTTGTGTGGGTTTGGCAGTACAATGAACGAGCTGGTCGATAAGTTCAACACCGCATACGATAGGCAGAGTCGAAGGGGCGGCCGAACTGCTTTCATCTAAAAGAGAGATGTTAGTTTACTCTATCAGGCAGCTCAGCCCCTACCAGTTTTCTTTCTCTGCCTGCCACATATTTTGAGTGTTGTTATGCCCTCCGCAGCATATATATATAGTTACAGTGACATTGACGATGAGTGTTGCAAATCTCTCGAACAGTCTTAACATTCCAAAGAGAAGAGAAGAATCATTTTCATGTCCATTTTGTCCTTTCTTTCTCTTCCCACACACTTAAGGGTCGTTTTCTGTTATATTTGGAGTGAGTGCTTTATACATTGGAATTGAAAAATTGAAATTGAAAAATTGAGCAATTTGGATGTGATTTTAAAAAGGGATTACTAAACGACGCCCTGTTTTTTACGAACCAACGCTCTAATATCGTCCAATTATTTGAGTTCAAATGTAAAATGACGTCATCGCCCCTTAAATAGTAAAATGAAATTCTTTATAAAATGCGGAATTCCGAAGAACAGCTATACTTCATTCCAAACGACCCTTTAAAACCCTCTCGATTTCGTCCCCCCGTCGCCGGTAATTTTCCGTCCCTGTCGAAATTTTCCGGCCCCCGGCCGTCGCCGCCCGCCGTCGCCGTCGCCGCCGCCGACCGCCGCCGCCCAGGTACTAAAAAAAAAAAATTATCGCGGTCGGCATGCCGACGGTGGGGTGGGACGGTCGGCGGTCAACCAGCTCGTTATTTTACTAATTACGAAACATTCATAGGGTTTAGGTAATTAAATCGTCATAATTATTTCGAATTTACCAAATTATTAAATTTGGTAATAAGTAATTAATAATTACTTATACAAATTTACTTAATTAGTGAATATTCAAAAATAATGTAAAATTAGGAATTAATTATTATAAGGAAATAATATAATGTTTTATTAATTACGAAACATTCATTAGGGTTTAGGTAATTAAATCGTCATAATTAATTCGAAATTACCAATAATTTTATTTTTTCGTTTTAAATTTTAATTTTAATTATAGTTATAATTTTTAAGTTTGGTTAATTACTCTAGTAATTATTAATTACACATATATCGTAATATTAATTATTACGTAACTAAGGATTTAATTATCGTAAGTTAAAGCCTAAACCCTAAATCATAAACCGTAAACCCCAACTCATTAACACTAAACCCTAAACCCTAAACCTTAAACCCTAAATCCTAAAAGTTAAAGCCTAAACCCTAAACCCTCAACCCTCAACCCTAAACCCTAATTCCCAAACCCTAAATCATTAACCCTAAACCCTAAACCTTAAACCCTAAATCCTAAAAGTTAAAGCCTAAACCCTAAACCCTAAACCCTAAACCCTCAACCCTAAACCCTAATTCCCAAACCCTAAATCATTAACCCTAAACCCTAAACCTTAAACCCTAAATCATAAATTCTAAATGTTAAAGCCTAAACCCTAAACCCTAAACGCTAAACCCTAAAAGTTTAAGCCTAAACCCTAAATCATAAATCATAAACCTTAAATCCTAAACCCTAAAACTTAAACCATAAATCATAAAGCCTAAACCCTATACTTTATAGCCTAAACCCTAAACCCCTATACCCTATACCCTATACTCTATACCCTACACCATATATCCTATATCCTAAACCCTATATACTAAACCCTATACCCTATAGTCTAAATCCTATACCCTAAATTTGTAAATAGTATTTTAAAATTGTCAATAATTATGATAAATTAATTAATATTAATATTCATAAACTGAATTTTGTTTATACAAATATTGGATTTAATTTACTTAATTTCATTTAATTTATAGAAAAAAAAATTATTTTACTATACGGTCGGCGTTGACCGCCAACCATTACTAACCACAAACGGCATTGACCGCCGACTACTTAACGGGACGAACGGCATTTAACGCCGACCAGCCTTCACGGCGGTCGGCACCGGACGCCGACGGCCTATATATTTTTTTTTTGATTTTTTTTAATTTTTTTAAATAAAAAAAAAATTGTTTTAAAATTCTTTAATTTACATATAATTTAATCTAAATTTTATTCATTTAAATTAAATTTATTTAGATTCTTTTTATCGAAGTCAACTTTTAATTATTACTTATAATTTAAATGTAGTTTAATATATATAGTTTATTAATATAATTTTTTAAAATCTATTATCATTTATATATGTTTGTTAATTTAAATGTAATTTTAATTATTTGTTTTTATTTCAACCGTCCCTTAATTTAAATTATTTGTAATTTAATTTTCATTTTAATATAATTTTTTATCTTTAATTCTCATTTGAATCTATATATTTTTAGTTTAAACTTATTTATACTTCTTAATTACTGACAAAACTTTTATTCATCTATGCAGCTGAAGATCACTATTTTTTTAAAACGGAAGACTGACGTGCATTCATGAGTAACTCGGTTAGTTTTTTATTTTGTACTAAATGTATGATTGATTATTATGAATTAGGATTTAGGGTTTATTGTGGACTCATACAGCATTGTGGATAATAATTAACAGGAGAGCTATAGTGACGATGATGATGTTGAGGAGCCGTTGAACTACGGTGTTTTTTTTGTCAACGGGGTGTTTTACGACACAGTCGATGACGGATGTGCTGCGGCTAAGGACATAGCCCTAGGCTTAGGGTTTCAATTGACGCGTGGCTCGCATAAGAAGAACCCGCGTGAAGAAGAAAAGCGTTTGTACCTATACTGCTCCCATGGTGGTAGGAGCTCATCGCAATCCACTACGAATGCCAAAAGCAAGGGGAGATCTAGGTTCCACGACATCACCCGACCAAGGTGCGACACCCCAGAGGCATCGACGAGCTGTCGTGACTCATCAGAAGGCCACCGGAACCTCTCCAGCCTCATGACCCTAGCCTTGGCTAGGCGGAGTCTGAACCTGGATGCCGGCCTCGAGTCCAAACCCTCCGTCCATATGCGGTGGGCTATGTGACCGCCGAAACTAGGGATCACATTAGGGATCCGTGGTCCACCGGGAGCTGGACCTGTAAGCAACCACTCCCCACCGGTGCTGCTCGAGTGAACCCCTGCAGAACGCCCTCCTCTGCCCTACACTGGAAGAGCCCTGTGACCCTCTGGAGGATCTACCCCCCGCTCCAGAGCCAGAGGGAGGAGCTGAAACTCTCCCTGCTGCTCTCTTCCGTGAGCGTGCACTGTCCAACAAGAAAGGGCTAAAGGAGGCATTACAGTCCTCATCATCATCACCATCACGGTCCGACGGGATCTGCTCATCGTCGCCATCGGGGTCATCCCGAATCGTGTGGATGTCATCAGCTAAATCTGGAGGTTGGGAAGCAAATATCTCCTCCACGGTAAGCTCCCTCTCAGCAGACTCCAGATCGGGGTCGAAGTAAATCGGACCAGGAATCTGAAACTGAGAACTAGACTCCTCATCATCCCCTAGTCTAGATTTCTTTCCTCTCAATTTCTCCTCTAATAATTTCCTATTTGATGCAGAAATAGGACGCCCAATAAACCGCGGCAAGTCATCATCTCCCGTCGACATCGCTCCTAACTATATATACAATTAAAATAATATGTATTAATTACAAAACTATATATACAATTTAATTACCTAAACCCTAATTAATGTTTCGTAATTAGTAAAATAACATTATATTATTTCCATATAATAATTAATTCCTAATTTTACATTATTTTTGAATATTCACTAATTAAGTAAATTAGTATAAGTAATTATTAATTACTTATTACTTATTACCAAATTAATTAATTTGGTAATTTCGAATTAATTATGACGATTTAATTACCTAAACCCTAATTAATGTTTCGTAATTAGTAAAATAACATTATATTATTTCCATATAATAATTAATTCCTAATTTTACATTATTTTTGAATATTCACTAATTAAGTAAATTAGTATAA
>QMEG01002000.1:246432-288209 GCA_010665285.1 Linum bienne | reverse complement strand
GGCAGCGGCTGTCGGTTTCGCCGACGGCGGTTTCGGAGACAGTTTCGGAGACAGATTTGAGAGAATTTCGTTTCTGAAAGTTTACGAAAAATAGGTAGTGTGTTTTATTCGACCTCAACTGCTATATTTAAAGAGGAAGTCAGAAGGGTATTCGCGTAATTTTACGTTTGTTAATTTAATAATATTAAAATCTAGGGCGTTTCTTAGTAAAATTTAGGGCGTTTTTTAGCAATCCAGTTTTAAAATTGCATCCGGGGTTGTTTGGTATACGATATTTTCAATATGGTGATATTCGATATTGGACGATATCGAAATTGAATGGAGCAAATGAAAAAATTCATGTTTGGTATGATTTTTTGCAAATTTACTTGTGTGCCCCTAACTTTGTAAAGTTTGACCCATTGGGTTTGACCTAACACCCTTCTTATCCTCATAGAAATGCTTTTTTTTGTATCCGTCTCTCTCTCTCCCCTGCAAACCTTCTCCGGTCAAAAATCCATCGCCTTATTCGATTCCCCAGCCGTCTCTCGATCGTCTTCACAAAATCGTCGTCTCCGGAGCAGCCTCTCATCGTCCTTCGTTACTGTTTTGCAAGAAACCCAGGTATAGTTATCCTCTGATTTTGCTTCTCTGCGTCGTTTACATTATACGTCGGTAATTGATCCGAATTTAGGGTTGAGGTTTGTGGATTCCAACTGGATTGTTTTGTCACTAAGAGATGTAACTATTGTCAGTTTGTTCTTCAAATCCATATCCTCGATTGTTGCTTCAAATTTGTTTCAATCCAGAGATGTACCCACCATCAACTACTGTTTAGGTTCGTCATATGATTGATGACTGATTTCTGGGTATATGATTTCTTATATAATTGCATATGTGGAATTCAAATTGATTGCAGGAGATATACTGAAAACGGTCGAACAAAGTACTCAATACATATTTAAGTGTTTATCATGCTAAAATTCGTAAGGGATGAAGTGCAATCAGTGCCACCTCAGCCCTTGAATCAGCTATTGATTCATTTGATTGGAGATAATGTATAGGGCAGTGACGTAATTTGAGAAAAACTGCCCATTTCTGCTACATGATGTGTTCTGTATTGCCTGCAATCGTTAATAGCAACTTTTGGTTTTAATAGTTTCACAGTTGCTTAGTGTTACGGATGACTGGGTTTATGCTTATGGATATCTGATTTTTCCGTGTACTAGCAATTGCAGGATGAGCATCATTCCAATGTGAGGGTGTAACCTTCCAGCCAAGGTGTATTCACTAGAGCTTCCACCCGGTGAAAGTCAGGTTCCCTTCCATAGCTACTTCAGTTGCCGAAAGAGCAATGGTGGTTGTGGCAGCTTCATGTAGTGCAAGGTCAAGGACAATAATGATCCTAATGACGAGGATGGAGTTCACGTGTACGACGAGCTAGTTTTAACTAACACTGAACTTGACTTGAGGAACAAGAAGTTGAGGAAGAAGAATAAGAACCACAAGGATCATATCCAGTATTTGGAGGATATAATTTACCGCCTGCAGCTAGACGAGGACGATCTGTTCCTCGACGATGGTGATTGGTGAGTAGTGTTTGATGGCCGTTGTGATGGGTATGCAGGTTTAGTATCTTGTAATATAACGGCGATGGTCGGAAGGTTATTTTGTACCAGGGTACTGTCTTGGTTGTAGCGAAACGGTTCAGTATGCATTATTAACTACTAGACTAGTTGATTAGGTACTTCATGTAATATTTAGGAATGACGTATTCCCTCTAGCCACTCATGGTTGTAAGCACCTGAGACGTTGGCATTATGGTATTGTGTAATGAGTATTTTATTATTGTTAGTTTGCCATATCTGTTGTGTGTCAATTTCTATTCACCGTTTAGTGTGCCCATTTTTTCCGTAATGTTACTTGGACAACACTGGTCTTGGTGGGAATGACGAACAACACTTAGTAAAAGTTGGTTTGTGGGAATGACGAACAACACTCAGTGTACCTTTCTGTCCTTAATAGCCGAACCCTACATTGTAGGTTACTTACAGGATTTTGGATCCACCTCGTAACTCATGTTAGTCCTCACGCCAATGAACAGAGACTTACGCATGATCTTGCACATTGGTGCATCCTCAGACGAACAACACTTAGTGTACGGCACTGGCCACTGTAGCCTCGTATTGTAAATAACCCCAACACAAAGCATTTACAAACCATTAACATTAACATGGTCTTGTTCCCTGCCAAAATAATAAAGCATCATGCAATTACGTTACACATCTTCAAGTTCGGCTAAGGGTCTTACTAGTAAGTGGTACACACCACTATCTATGGTGAGTTCATTAGTCCTACACTTAACTGGTACACACCACCACCTAAAATACATAGTAGGGATTAGCAGACATTACTTAATAATTTGTTTCTCACATTACATGATGCCAACAGTATAGTAAGACCCTAGTATGCAGGTGCGCTCCCAAAATGATAGTAGCCAACATCTGACTCTCTATCCGTGAAACTAATCCACGATGGAAGCGATGAAATTTGCTTTCATCTCATCATCTGACATAGCGAAGCCAAATCACTTGGCTTGTTCAAAAGCAACCTGTAATCTTGATACTCATCAATCTCATCATACCTGGAACACGTGCCGGCTCATCCATCACAAACTGCCGTTTCGCTGCAATGTCGTCTGGAAGGCACAAGCTGTTACTCAACCGCCTTATATGGTGGCCAGTCTCTGTCATGTTGGTCGTCATACCATGAATTGATGCTTGGATAGCTGCGGGTACCCCTCATGTACTTGACTACGAGACCTTTTCTGACCGGAAGAGGAGGACTTCGATTTCTTCGGACCCTTGTTCGGCTCGTTGTTGACCATCTCCTCTCCAACGTCCCTAAATCCCTCTGCATATATATCGTACCCAGCGTTGATAAAATCTTCCATCATCGGGGTCGTCTCAGCTGTGTAGTTATCATTCCCCAATTGTGGCTCGCTGAAACCTGCATTCAATTCAGCTTATAGAGCTGTTGCAGCTTCAGTTGCCGTCATGGACTCCGTCCCATCAGCACGGCTGCACTCGAAGATCTTAAATAATTCATCTCACCGTTCCAGTTTCGCGTGTTGCAGCCCTGCTGCGAATGGATGACTCTGAAATAGAGAAGAGGAATGAGTCAATGTCAGCGAGTTAGATAGATACAAGAGGCTAAAATCCACTATACAATATAATTGAAGTCCATTTGTGACAGTAAATGAGCTAACTGTTATGACAACAGTGAATGAGCTAACTTTTGAATTAGAGTTTGCTTATGCAATGTATAGAATCAGTATATACGTTTGACTTAGTCTTCTAATGAAGACAGTGCTTACTGTTTCCTGGGTTTGGGGTTCAACCATCTCACAATCTGTTTAATATGAATACATTCCCTAAACTACGTGCATAATATGAAAAAATAACATCAAAAGAAATCATTTAACCTTAACCCACAACCTCCAAGTCTCAGAGTCACATTCGCAACAACCTCGTGCGTCGTTCCAACCTATGCCTAATGAGTTCATTAGATCCAACTGTGCATTGAACTTGTTCTTGTACCATCTGACTTCGGCTTCACCGTTATAGCATCGTGTGTACATGATGGCTGAAGCTCCTTCAGTTGAGCTACAAGCTGAGAGAAGCTTGGACCGACCAGCACCCCCTTTTGTAGTTGATCGGTTGACAGCAGATTGTGGAGAATTTCAAAAAACGAATTCTCCTCCGGCTTCGACTACGAATTGTACTTACGGGACATCCTGTAATTCACCTGTAACAAGTGGCAGTGTAATGACAAATGGGTTACTACTTTTAGCAAAACCACTTGTTATATAACAAACACAGAATCTTGGATGACAAGTTGAATGAAATTCATGAAAGTAGTTCCAAAGGGATACATGACAGGTTCATGGACGTAGCCTTCCTACACACTAATGTGTCTACTAACTTGAACAGTACAAAAGAAACATCAAACCAGACTGTTTTGTTTCAATGTGCATCCCTAGTAGCCCACATCTCAGTTGCCATAGCATCACGCAGGTGATTCCATTCGTCACTGCGGTCAACCGAAGTTATAAGCTGGTCATATGTGGGGATTTCTGTCTCCGACGTTGACAAGTTCGGTTCGTGTTAAGCTTGCTCGAAGATATCAGGTCCCAAAACTCCCCGAATGTAGTTATGTAAAAGGGCACAAGCATTGACAATCATCGAGAAATTCGTCCGAGAAAACCATGAAGAGTCTTGAAGGAGAGCCCAACGCATCTTCATGATGTAGTATTTCCCTGTGCAAACAGTGAACAAGAAGACGTAAGCAACACAGAGACAATTATATGCCATACATCTGTTCACATATCTAGTGTACGAGTGAAAGATCAATTGAATGTGTAATTGACTAAATAATGCTGAACGCATACCATTTCTGTCTATATTAATGAATTGATTGTGCAGGTATAGAAAAGAGACAAAGCATTATGATACCATAGTTGGGTTTGAACAGCAAAGGGAAGTTGGATCAAAAGTAAGCAGGGATGAGATCCCCCCACTTTTGTTCTGCAGAATTAGCTCATTACATCCACCAACACATAAGTGAAAGTTAATGTACAACACAGTCAAACTGTACACATATGTAGGTAAATCAACATTACACTCTCACTGAGTTCTGTGTATAGTCAATAAACAGGATCCCATAAATCGAAGAACCATATCTCAGTGACACAATACAGAACATTTTCCTGGCAGAAATTCTTTAAGACCCATTGTTTTCAACAAAAGAAACGAAGATGGCGGACCAGTTTTTCGAAAGCTTCATTCTTACACAACTTCATCCTAAACCCTCGACAAGAAATGTTATTGTGAGCATTGTTTCCCCTTTCATTAATGGTACTTATAGTTTGACAAGACCATAACATCGTAGTATAACTTAATTACAGCTGTTTAGGTTTCAATTAAACTCATAACAATACCAACTCCAACGAATTCATAATCTCGTACTAACATTACAGCTAGAAGTTCAGGAGATAGGTTAAATGACGGAACGTTTGGGGCCATTGCATCTTTAAGAACGACAAAGGAATTTACGTTTTGGGCCATTGCATCATGAAGAACGCGACCATCATGTGTAGATCCGGGCCATCCACTTAAGCAATAGACGAATGCCATACTCCAGTTGCAGACACCGAGGAAGTTAATGGCAGTTATGGATTTATGGTTCCGGTACTTTGGTGCATCCTCAGACGAACAACGAACGGACACCATCATCCCATCCATTGCTCCTAAACAACCCGGTTGCAAAGATTTTGTGACTGTTAATCTCATTACTGCACATGACAATTTCAGCACTTACCAGAAAGTACCACAATCGTCAATCGGTGCAATCAAGAGGGACCGCTGTGGGGGTGGCGAGAAGTAGGGGACTGACTTTCAGAGTCGCCAAGAGGACAAGCTTGAAAGTTCGACTAATTGTTTCGCCGGATCGTTGGAAGAGGAACTGTGCTTTCCGGTTTTTTAATGGTGTGGCCAACGGTTACGAGAAATATTGCCACCCATTTCATCAATCTCCATGTTTTTAGTATGTAGCAACCCTCCCTCGTCTCTCAACAAGTGACAAAGGTTCTTGAATACACGTTGACTAACTCGACACATGTTGATACATAATTGGTCAGACACTTTTGTGGCATAGTGTAAGAATCCTACACGGTACACTATACGGGGAATTGGCATGACTAATGGGACTGGATCTCCCCTCCTATCGGTAAGAAGTAAGACTTGGACCATGGCTAGTTGTGACAGAATGAATACAAACTGTTGCATCATTTGGAACCACAAAGTAATAATGGTGGTTATTACCTTTTGTCGTTCTCAGCGACCTGGTCGTCGAGCCATATGTATGTAGTATGTGGCGGATTAGGTTGACTACTAAAGTATAAAGAGTATGAAGAAAAACCTAGAAGAAATTCACAGCAAAAAAATTTAATACCAGAGTTGGTGTATGGAACGAAACTGAGAGGGTAATCAACCCAAAAATAAAGATTCACAGGCAGTAGTGCAGATGAAGTACGAATAGAGGAACTACTTACTGATGGATAAGGAATTATTCTCGGACTAACAAAAACAAAGTAACAATAGAATCCGTCCACACTCCAATTCGTTGACTGTCTATACTTGTAACCCTAAACCCTAGAACAAGAAAAACGATTTGTAAGAGGAGAAGAAGAGAACCACGATGTTAACGAAAGTGAACCCAGTAAAGGAGGAGACCGGATTACTTGTCGTCGACTGCAAAATATTAGCCCTTCCAGCAACCCTCGAATCCAAAGAGCAGGACTAGTCACCAACCATCTTCTAGATCTCGATTTCCTTCACTCTTCTTCCATCGCAGAGGGTCTTAATGGTGGTAGGTCTCAGAAGGGAAGGTAGAAGAGAGAGGGAGATAGAAGGTCCCCCTTTACTGGGTTCACTTCCGTTAACATCGTGGTTCTCTTCTCCTCCTCTTACAAATCGTTTTTCTTGTTCTGGGGTTTAGGGTTACAGGTATAGAAATGTAATTATTAGGCGGTCGGACAGGTCATATAAGTGGGGCTTTGGTTGATGACGTGTCCTGTATTTGAGGGGCATTTTAGTATGAAACAAGTGATATTGAGAGTGATATTCAAATATCCTCTGAATATCGTGTTTTTGCGAAGTCAATATCACCCAATATCATGATATTCACGCTCCGAAATATGAAGATATTACGAATATCATAATATTGTGTGATTTTGAATTCAATACCACCTATACCAAACGACCCCATGGTTATTTGCTAATTTAGCTTTGGTTTTTCAGACATAGCTTTTTTTCCCTTAGATAGCTCTGTGAGGAGATCATGTGATAGAAAGCGGTAATACTTAAGTATTTATCCAGAGAGCAAGGACTTCTGGTAATACCTTTGGGAGATATCCAAGAGTCAGATGTGCTATAGAATAGGCAGCTCTATAAGCTGAACGTTTAATCGTTTGTAGGTGGATCTCGGGGAAGGAGGATTGCAAGTGCAGGATGTCATGAACAATGAACCCTCTAGCCGCTAGAAAGATATGACAATGGCGGGCATGAGTTGCTACAACCTCAACATCGCCTTCGATGTCTACCTACAAAACCCCAGCATGAGAGCACCACAGACAAACATCGCCGCGAACCAGGAGCGGAGTCAGGAATTTGATCTGGGATGGGTCGAAGAATTCATAACTTGTAGTAAAAAGCCTAAAATACTAATTTCGCTTTTTTTGTATTGTTAACTTTACACAACTTTTTTTGACGTCATTAAAAGCTTGCCAAATAACATTTGCATTAGAACTATTAGATATTTCTCGCTTAATATATATATATTGAAAAATTATCAGCAGAAACTCCATAGGTAAAAATACACGTTTAAAGATGGGAAGAGTCAAAACCAGTTAATTAGACTCAACATTAAATTCGAACTTGAGAATTCGGACCATCCATTTATTTACACGTAAGTTTTGGGCTAAGGGAATTTGGGCGTCTAATTTTAAAACTAAGACATGTAAGCTCAATTGAAAAAATAGAAGTTAGCTTATTGCCGGCATCGAACCCGGGTTAGTGTGGAGTAAGTCTAGCGCCTTTGTGCTAGGATATAAGAACTAAAAGTAGTTTCACTTGTATTTTTATGTATTTAATTCAAAAATAAAAAATTAATTAAAATTTTAAACGGATTATCAAATCTAATTTAAATTATTTTATATATAATTTTTTGGTTATTACTTAAGGTCAATTAACAAATATAACCATTGACTAGATTTTTTGTTATATTTTTCTCACTGTTAGTAACGAGATAAATGAAATTTACATGATATTTATTTGATTGGTTAATAGGTGCCGCCTAATATGCCACGCGACATATTAAAAATGTCTATGTCTTTCAAATTAAAAAGTAAATAAATATGAAATTAAAATATTAAACCCACCATCCTCCCTCACCTTCCCTTTAATTTTGCTCCGCCTCCATCCATCCACCACCTTCACCTCCCGACCACCACCACCAATCCACCTCCCACTTTCCTTCTCCTTCACAAATCTCCAATCAAACTGATATAGACCTACTCGAAGAAACATATATGAACCCGAATCTGACGTAAATCGGTTGAATCCATCTAAAGCATATCTCCAAATCTCAAATCCAAGCTTAGATGATGGAGATGGTCGAGGTTCATGGGTTGAGGGATTCAAAGAATCCATTCAAGGACCCATCGCCGCTCGTCGTCTTCTCCGTTTGTTTCTTCATCAGAAGCTTACGGGAGGCGGCAACCATCATCGTCTCAAACTGTGCGAAATTGACGCAGCCGTCTCCGTCAGAATCAACTCCCTGAATCATCATCCCGCACTCCTTCATCGAGCACTTCATCCCCAGCCGATTCAGCACGTGGTGGAGCTCCGAGTTGGATATCAGCCCGTCCTTATCCTCATCATACAGATTAAACGCCTCGTGAAGCTCCGCCTCCGCGGACGCTCCGGAAGACGAGCGGCAGAGCTCGGCGAACTCCTCCAAGTTGATGAACCCGTCCTTGTCGGTGTCGATGTCGTCCATGGCACGCTGCAGGTTAAGAGGAGAGTAGCTGGATCCTATGGATATGAGGATACTGCGTCGCCCAGTGCTGATTCCGCCATTGTTTGGCTGTCGAGGAAATTTAACTTAATAATAAGAGGGGTTTTTAACTGTCCGATTAGGTTTGTTGGTAGGGAAGAAGAGGGTTTTTAAATTGCCACATCAGCTGACAGATTATGTGGGGTTTGAATTTTCGTTAAGTTGGATGAAAATATTATCAAAATTTCACCAAATGCCAGACTTGGTATTAAAATAATTTAGGTTAAATTTGATAATTCATTTAAAATTTTAATTAAATTTTATTTTTTTTTAGTATTTTAATAATTATTAATTTACTGGCAGCCAAGACGGGCCATGGTCCTCCCTATTTATGAGTAAGCTCCGCTTTTGTCGTGAACTATCAATAATGAATTGTTATGACCTTAACATCGCCTTGGATGTCTACCTACAAAACCCCAATACAAGAAAACCACAGATAAACATCACCGCAAACTATCAATAATTCAAGTAAGAAGGATTACAAATACTCGGTTCGACGAATTTTGTCATATGTTTGAAGGCCGGGCTAAGGTGACGGTGGTTTTTGGATCTACTGATTGGTATGCAATTGAGAACATTTTGGTCAGTTGGGCTCGAGGTTACCGGATATGTTATTTCCACTCTAAAGCCCCTTGATGAAGCGAAAATTGATCCTGTACTACAAAGCCCCAGAACGTATCCTACGCGAGCAAACATCAGCCATCCATCCATCTCTGATGATCAGAGGGTGTGAAACCAGCGTATAAAACCAGAGCAATCATCACTCCTCTAAACTCTGAGAAATCCTCTCCACTGTCTTTTTACTACCATCCTCCTCGCAGGGATCCCCGTCCCCCCTTATTTTCCGCACCTTTTTCCTCCTCCGGCTCCGGCGGAGCAATCTCTATCTTGGAAGAAACCCTAGATCCTCTCCGCCGCCGTGAAATCGATCTGAATCCATAATATCCCCGGAAAAAACGAGAAATTTTGAGATACAATACCCCTAATTATGGCACAAGACGGAACTGAATCACCACCGGAAACCCTAGAAAAGCCTTACCAGTCCTCTACATCTCCGGTCGATTCCCCTACAGCTGATTCCGCCGATCCTTCACTATCTCGCACTGGATCGTTCAGTAAGCTCAACGCTCGAGCTCCAGAGTTCGTCCCTAGTACTACTGCTCGCCCGCAGCAACCGCCTCCAGCTCCTCCGCCGACGAGGCTTTCTGTGATCCCGCCACCTGCTGCTGCTATGATGCATATGTATCCGCCTGCTAACTCTCCTCCTCCTCCAGCGGTTACTCCGCCGTCTCCTTACCACGTCCAGATTCACAGTCCTGTGCCGGTAGCTCATGTCATCACGGTACAGAATCACCATCACCGTCCGCATCATCATAACCAGCTGCAGCAGCCTCAGCAGCAGTATGTTCCTGTTCGAAATCACAACAATCATCACCACCACCACCACTTCGCTCAGAACGCTCACTATATCCCCGTAGAGGCCCACGCCAATCAGAATCATCATTATGGTCCTGTTTCCAAGAAGTTGCAGCAGCAATCGGAGGAAGGAGAGCAAAGCGAAATTCCAGATCACGGACGGTCGAAGAACGACAGGGCCGATAGAAGTGGGTTCTCTGATGACAATATGCAGAAGCTTGTGAATCAAGTGAGTTTGTGAATTCCAGTTCTCCTAATTGATTTTTCCCCCAGGTATTACCAGCATAGATATGATTTACTTGCTAGCTATGTTCTGCATAATTGTAGTGCCATTAAAGTGAATTCCGGTATCTACGCCATAAAATAATAGTTCAATTTTGTGTTTCCCATTGCACACACGGCTTTCCGCATATGGAGACATAGCCATTGATGCGCATCACACCATGACTTTGTCCCTGAAATGTAATTGATGGCGCGTACTGTACTCGTACCAGCTGTCAAGTGCGTGTATTAATTTGTTCGTCAGAGGCTTTTGATCCTCTGTTTTCTGGGTTATGATATATGTTAAGATTTCCTTAGCTTAAGGTAGGAGGGGGAGTTAGGACATCAAGTTTATGCAACCGAAGACAGAAAAATTGGTCGCATTTGGTGCTTCAGTGAATCAAATATTTCTCCAGCTTCTTTTGTTTGTATGCTCTTCATTGATATTAACGTGAACAAATTATTATTAACTGGGATTTCCGTTCCCTTAGCTTATAGATGGAAAAACTGCCGTTTTTAATACCTGGTCAACTGCTATCTGCAGGTAGAGTACTATTTCAGCGACTTAAACTTGGCTACTACTGATCATCTTATGAGGTTCATCAACAAGGATCGTGATGGATATGGTAACTTTTCTATCCTACAGAGCCAGTATTCTGTTACATGGGGTCTCATATTAGGTAGTTCTGTTGAATACTTATACGTGATTGAAAGTGTCAATCTCTTAAGCTCACTTCATATGACGTACATAGAGATAGGTTTCTCTTGGATAATCCTTGGAGAATGCCATCTGTATTTGCTGCATGACATATTCAGTAACTTCATGATTAAGAATTTGTCACAGCAGTGGACCGAAAAGGCTTCTGTTTTATTTTATTTTGTATCATCTAATGTAAGCAGATGAAGTTACATGTTGGTACTTGAGTAGTCATAAGTTGATTTTTGTTATTGACGGAACACTTTGGTTCAATCTCCTAAATCCAGTATAGCAGCCTTTTGGTTTCCGTGGACTAATTTACAGATTCAACAGCTGTAACGGTTCTTTTTTTGCCTTCTCATTTTCATACCTTAGATTGTGGTTCCGTCTTCTTAAAATGTTTCACGTTTGTTAGATATTTATTCCTTTCTGAAATGAAACATTTTAGTAAAAATAGGTTAAACCTTTCTATCCACTTACACTAGTATGACTCGGTTAATTCATTAATTCGTTGACAATATTTGCTCCGAAAATCCCAAGAGATTTTCCTATTAGCAGCTAAGCGCAATGCGGGGATGAAACATCACTACACCCTGGTTTGAACTTAGGCCTAGAGCACCTAGGACCTGCAAAAAAGATCCTTTAAAAAAAAAAATCTCAGGGAACATTTGCATGAGAAGGAAATAATATGCAATTTTGATTTTTTTTAATAAAGTTAGTTTTTGTTTTAAATTGAAATAACCAACCGATTTCTTTTTTCCAGTTTCAGTTATCAGAACTTATAAACCAAAATACTCGATAGCTTATCAATTTCATTTTCAGATTAAATATCCAATTTATTGACTCCACATTAGTATTAGTAACTCAGTCTTTAAAAACTAGCTGCACACAACCGTATCTCATCATGCTTTTATGGTACACTAGATTTACTTTTGTGGAGGATGTTTAGTGTCTTCCTGATTTCTTTGTTCGGACTCCTAATTTTGATTTCGTTTCACTCTTCTGATTCCCACTCTGCTTTATTACAGTGCCGATAAATGTTGTAGCTTCTTTCAAGAAGGTCAAAGCTGCTGTAAATAACAATGTTCAACTTGCCAACATTTTGAAGAACTCTTCGAAGCTTGTAAGTCCTTTGTTTTACTTTGATGGATTACTAGAATGTACTCAGACGTAATATATCAGCTAACCCTTTGGTCCACACTGCAGGCTGTCAGTGAAGATGGGAAAAAAGTCAAACGGCAGCAACCATTTACTGAGCAGGATGTGGAAGATTTGCAAGTAGGTCTATTTACTCTCTTTTTTAATGTTTCTCTTATTTTCTTTCCTTTTCAATTTTTTGTTTGATTCCAGTTGCTTTTTACATGATCGTGCCGCTTCACCAACGAAGAATCCTACAAAATCCATCTCTGTTATGGCATTTTGAAGATCCTCGAATAGGCCGTAGGTTTGCACGTCTGTGGGTTCCCGAACGCCCCCGTACAGCAGTACCTCGGCGAGTTGAATGCCGAGCATGCGCTCCTGCACGCGACCACGTTCTTGTTGTCGCGTGACCTCACCTATATAAACAAGGACATAGTCAAGTGGTTGGCTTATCTTCAGACATTTGGACCACTTTGTCAGGAAACAGAAATTCAGTGACTAATGATTAAACAGAAAGTGACCGCACATCAATGTAGCTTTTAACTAGATTGAATCAGCTCATTGACCATACTGACCAGCTCTTGGTTAGTTCGGTCAGATCAAATTCAGCCAGCTCTTTGGTTAGCCTTTATAGAAAGCTGGGATCATTTGAAAACGTCAATATAGCTTTTTCAGAATCAAACCGGTTTATCGACCCAGCTCTTGGTTTGGTTTGTTTCGGTCAGATTTGTTTTGAACAGCACTTCGATTAACCAAATTAACTTAATACAAAAACTTATTTAAGTGACACGGAGCATTCACCTGAAGTCCGGCGGGGCACATCAAGTTCAGATCGCTGACGCAACCGGCGTAGCTACACATTCCGGTACCCTTCACCGGCTTAACCGCCATCGGAATGTTGTACCCGTCGACGAGGCTGACATCATAGAAGTCCTGGTCATGTCCCAGAGTGATCTCCGCCAGAGTCGCCGGCGGCGACCCACCCATACCGTTGCAGTAGAGCGACCCGCCGCAGTCTCCGGTGGCGCAGCGGCCGCGGCCGGAGGCGTCAAAGGAGCAACCGTGGCGGCCCCAGAACCTTCCGGACCAGAGATCCGGCAGGGCCAGAGTGAACGGCTTGTTCGGCGCGAGGTGGAATCCGCCGCGGGCGAGGATCGGCTTTCCTGCTCCAGGCTGGATCCCCGGCCACACCGGGTGGCCACATTTGTTGACGAATGTCACCGCCGTTGACGAAACCTCGAGGAGCACTGCAAAATCGGAAGTGAAAAAAAAGGGATTAAAATGAATTAAAATTGTAAAATGGAAGTGAAAATTTGGAAGAATGATAGATGGGTAGGTGGCGGACCTGCATTGTGGGAGAGGAGGACGATAAGGGTGAGAAGGAGGAGTGTCGTCGCCGGAGAATTCATCGGAGATGACGGTGGTAAGAGAGTGGGATTTTTTAGTTTTCTAGCGGATGAGGAGAGTGATTTTTATACAGGAAGAACGGCGACGGTTAATATCCATTGTGGTTATCAATCTATTGGGTTTCTTACAATTTGGTCATCAACCTTTAAAAAATAACATAAACACAACCAACTTATTTTAATCCAAAAACTTAACAGATTACCATGTATAACTCATAATTTTTATTAATTTCCCTTATATTTCACGTACTATATCATAAACTCAATCCATTCACGAACCAAAGAAATTTACCTAAACCTAGTTAAAACTTGACGTTTTTGGTCAAGTAGGTTGAGTTAAGATAGGTCGGTCGAATGTCTAAATCTATAATGGATTAGGTCATATGTAAAAGAATATGGAAAAAATTTTACATCGAGATTTGATGATATATTTGTTAACGTATATCGGATTAGACCTGTTATGGTTATGGATTAATCGAAATTTTTATATATACCGAGCGCTAGTCTTCTTATCCATCACGCTCACCAAAACCCTTAATAATATTCTCCTTTTTTTTCTATAGATTAGTCGACGTTAAAATGAAAAATTATTCCGCTGTCATTGCTTCCTTACTCATTTTTATTTTTTTTTATTCGACTTTTATTAATATTTAAATTAATAACAAATTATGTTATAAAAGGTTGATGAACACTAAATCCCAATCCCTTTTTTTACTGGTTAATAAAGGTGAATATTGTGAGGTCAAATAAAAAAAGTTACTGCCTGATTGATGTCTGGGAAGAAGTGAAATCACAGTCAGTCTGTCTCTGAGTGGTCCATTGTAATTTGTGAAAGTCTCGAATGAATACAATGTTTGACAACAGTCCGAATAATCGAGACGGTTTGATTAACTCACTCTCGGTTTCGTTATATCGTTTTAATTTTATCGAATGTTCCGAAGGAACAACTCACTCTCGGTTTGAGTAATTGCATTGATTAACTTACAATTACAACCTACTGGTTTAGCCTGCTGATCTTAGTGGTTTCAAATGGGTGAAGTTTTTGTGTAGGGTGACGGTTTCAAAGTTTTTGTGTATGCTTAAAATTAAAATTCTGTCTAGAATTTTCGATTATTCGGATTGGACCGAAACCATTTGAATATTGCAATTTACAACTAGGACATTTGTTCAGTGAGTGCGGCATTAAATTTATTGGGAAATGGAAATGAAAAAATTCGGAATTGTATTTTTAACTTCATATTTGATTATCGTTCGGATGATTTCAATTAATATAGTAGAATTCGAAAATTTAACTGTTTTCAAATACATACATTATAAAAATTAGCCAAATTGCACAGTTAATTAAGAAAAAATATGAAACGAAAATTGCACTTTTTTACAGTTTTTCGGGTTATTAACGAGTTTTTTTAATTGGCTAATTTTTAATATGCGTATTGGTAACAGTTTCGTCATATCATAACCATCAAATCTGAGTCAGATGAAGGGAAAATGCAACTTTTATTTTTAAGTCGGTTTTTCGTCATTTTTTAAAAGGATACCTATACGGATTCCGATGAAAATTGATAAAATAATCAAATGGGCTTATTTTTTGAATGCGCCTAGAAAATCAGGTTTCACTATATCAACTCTTAGATTTTAACCAAACAAAGTAAAAAAAATGTATTTTTTTCATGTGTGTTTTACGAGTTTTTTCCACCGATATATATATACTACTTAATCATGATCAACGGTGCCTATACAAGTACCTACAAGTAGTTGAAGAAATCAACGGTTGTAGATACACACATAGATTCCGACAGGATTTATATGACAGCATTGGAGCCGTATAGGGTCTCTCCATTAGAGAGTACTCTGCTTCTCAAACAAAGTTACAGAGTACGTACTCTGCTGTTGCAGTAGTTTTCAGCAGTGTTCATGTTCATAGCTGATAATTTGATAGCAAGCGAGCATGGAGAGACGTGATCTTTGCTAATTTCTGACATCTCGAGACAGATCCACCGTCCATTGCTGGTGGTGGGAAGCACAGAAAATGAAAAGAAAAGAGATTCTCTGGACAGAATGCTTGTCGTTTACTTGCGTCAAACCAACTGACTCACCACTCTCTCTGTTTCCTACCTATTGACTTATGATTATTTTTGGTATGATCGGGATGGAATCGAATCGATAAAACTATATGAACTTTCGAATGCTTTGCCTATCTCGAAAGTATATGTAAGTCTTTTGTTAGGAACATAAGTAAGACCCACCAAACTATTAACCTGCAAGACGATGGATGATCATTCATGTGTCGATTTGGAAGAGTTTCGGTAAGAAGTCAAAAGGCTGAACGTGTCGAATTTAGAGCACTGGTAAAAAAGTACGATAATGACTGAGGATCTCCATTATAAACCATTCGAAATAAAATCGCAACTACGACATTGTACGTTCCGAGTGCCGACGATAACTTCCCTAGTGTATGTATTCTATATACCCTCAAGGTTAAACTTGTCAATGCACAAAGGTTGATAGAACATAACGGATAGAAACACATAAGGGAATTTGTACAAAAGAAACCATCACCCCATGTGAGTTCGAAAAAGGGTCGAACCGAAATGATTGAATATCCACTTTGAGAAAAAAAAGTGAGAGAAGGAAAATACCAAAATGGCCCTTGCACATTCATATATATGGCCGTTGAGGGAACTTTCGTTTGGAACAAAAGTAGTAGAAAAATCATTAATATAAACACCTTTGTCCTTTTCGTTGTTACTTTGATGTAACGATGCTTTTGTTTGGTACCTAGACGCCTACCATGGCGGAACCGGAGTGGACCCGTTGAAGTCATTGTCGAGATAAAAATTTTGAATTGAAATTTCGTTCAAAATTTAAGACGATTCCGATTCTGTTATTGGGTGTCTAGCTACATGAGCTACATGAAAGTTTGAAAACTATATACGTGTGGGGTTGATGGACTGGACACTAATAGGCAATTAAAACGGATCCAAACGGCCAAACGTTTGACAATTTAACTTGGATGGAGTCCAGAGGCTGTAAGTAGGCTCTGTTGACTTTTTTGGGCATGTTGATCAGTTTGATCAATAAACCGGCCTTATCAGGTTTATTCATTTCGTTAAAAGATCGTGATTAGCAACGAATGTCTATTTTTATTTTTCGTTGTAATTTATATCATCACAATATAATGGTCGATATCCGGAACCGCAAACCCAATCAGTTACAAAATAACCCGACAATAATCCGGGCCCACACAAAGCCCAAATGCCGCGCGCTTTACAGGATCAAACGCTGCCGTTTCTCGCAAAAAATCTCCGTGCTTCGTCCCCAAATCCGATTCATTCAATTCAAAGATAAGCTTCGAATAAAAGAAGAAAAAAAAAACAGTCCATCAATGGAGGCTCAATCATTCTCCATCAGGCTAACCCCACGCTTCACCTCCACAACTCGAATCCCTTACAAAAACCTCCGCAAAAACCACCAATCGCCCCGACGAACAAAGCTCCCTCCAGATTTCGGCGTCAATCTCTTCCTCAAAAAACCCCCCACTCCTCCCTTCACCGAACCCATAATCAACCCTACCGCCGCCGCTGCCGCCGAAGAAGACGAAGACGACGACCCAGAAGAGGAAAATAACGACCGAATCGACTGGGAGGAAGAAGAAATCGAAGCGATTACATCTCTATTCCAACGCAGGATCCCACAGAAGCCGAACAAGCCGATCAACCGAGTAAGACCATACCGCTTCCTGTTCCTCACATGATGACCCGACCCGAGAAGCTCCCTTCACAAAAGAAACGTTTTAATCCCGTTTCGAATCAGTTTCACAAAGACCCTGTCTTCCTGGTAGACTTGGCTAAGCAGATTAGTAAGCTGAGCCCTGACCAGAATGCTGACATAGTGCTTGAAAGATCATCGCATTTCTTGCGAAAGGGTTCGCTATTGATGACGATTCGGGAGCTCGGTCACATGGGATTGCCGAGCAGAGCTTTGGAGACGCTCTGCTGGGTGCAGAAGCAGGAACATCTCGTTCCTGACGACAGAACGCTGGCATCCACGGTGGAGGTTCTGGCGAGGAATCGCGGGTTGAAACTGCCTGCTTTCGATTGGGTGAGGATGGTGAAGCTGGCGAGTAGGAACGTGATCGAATCGATGATTCGAGGGTTTGTTAAAGGTGGCAGCTTGCAGCTTGCATTGAAGCTGTTGACGGTTGCCAAGCAGGAGAGGAGAGTGTTGGATGCTGGCTTGTATGCCAAGTTAGCTTTGGAGCTGGTGAAGAATCCTGATAAGGTCAGGATTGTCGAGGCATTGCTCGAAGAGCTGGCCGAAATGGGAGAGAATCAAGAGATGAAGCTGAGCCAGCAGGATTGTACTTCGCTGATGAAGGTTGGCGCGAAGCTCGGGAAGTTTGATCTCGTGGAAGGGTTGTTCGAATGGTTTACAACGACTCAGAAGAAGAAGAAGCCGGGGGTGGTTATGTACACGATGTTGATCCACAGTCGGGTTTCTGAAGGGAGGTATCGGGAGGCGCTGGCTGTGGTGTGGGAGATGGAAGGTGAAGGGTGCTTGTTGGATCTGCCGGCTTATCGGGTGGTGATTAAGCTGTTTGTTGCTGCAAACGATGTGGCGAGGGCTTCTCGATACTTTTCGAAGATGAAGGATGCCGGGTTTGCTCCGAGTTATGATGTGTATAAGGATATGGTTAGGGTTTATATGGTTTCCGGGAGGGTGGCTAAGTGCAAGGAGGTTTGGAAGGAGGCTGAGATGGCTGGGTTTAGGTTCCATAGGGAAATGTGTTTGCTGTTGATGCAGCTTGATCAACGATGTTCCGTTACCTGATTTTTCGAGAAGCCCCTCGTCGATTCATTCGATTTTTTTCTCGTTAATTTGGAGCATAAATAAAAGTCCTTTACTAGACGAAAGAGCACTGATCACATAGACAAGCACAATCCTACAGTTTTCCAGGTCTCGGACGAGCACGTGTCCCTCGAAGAGGAGAGGTTTCGTGCCGGTCGGGGAGAGGAAACCGGTCTTTATTTCCGATTCTGACGACATGGTAAACACTGATACAATGGATGTCTAAGAAGACGGTTCTTTTCTGGAATTTCTAGCAGAAGGATCACTTCTTGGCAATGAACAGGCCCCACTTCTGCTCGCCGGCAGAGCTCCTGACGAGCTTCGACTTCCATCCTCCGACGATATCGTTGTAGTCTTCCTGCCGAATACGAATAGCAGACAATGTAAGCAATTTAACAAAAGATGCAAACATATATGTAGGAAGAGGGATTGATGAGTAGTTTTTTTTTACCTCTGAGAAGTCGCTGATGAATGTTTGCTTCTCTTTCTCTATGGCATCCAGCTCCCGCTGCAGAACTTGGTTGAACTGTACGACGAAAAAAGCGAGTGCGAATTAGTAATTACACACCTTAGTTTGCAGCGTTCGAATCGCTTCGACGGATCAACGCCATGCTGTACGGAAGTTGTAACAAGTACCTGGTTTGTGCGGTCCTCAGCTACGACTTCCTGGAAACCGGCATCTCTCAGCATCTGCACAACCGCATAGAAAAAAACCAGATCAGACAGTGATCATTCGTATTCAACGATCGATGAATCGAACCGAAACAAAACAATGTCGAAGATATACGAAATTACCTGTCCGTAAGCTTTGACATCATGAAGATCATACCCACGCTGCTTAATATACTCAGCAAACTCCTCCGAAGGACTTCCAGCACTCTTACAGTAGTCACTGATGAGAACTTTCCCTCCGGGCTTCAGCCACTTGTAGAATGATCGAAACAGAGCAGGCTTATCCTGGATATGAAGGATCGTGTCGCGACTATAGATGACATCGAACGTCTCGTCAGGGTACGTCTTCTTGGTACAGTCAGCTACCTCGAATTCCACCAAGCATTTCAAACCAATGGCTCGTTCAAGTGCGAACGAGACCATGTTGATCGAGAGGTCGATCCCAACCACCTCTACATCGAAGTTCTCGGCCATGTAGAAGTCGCCTCCGCCTATGCCACAGCCTACGTCGAGGACTTTCTGCCCCGGTTTCAGGTCCAGCCTCGACACGAATTCTTTCGTCGTTTCTAAGCCTCCAGTGCTGACGAAGCCTTGCCCGAATACACGTTCGTAGCGGAGGATTCCGGTGGATTTGTACTGGACGTTGTCGAGGAATTGCTGGAAGCCTTTGTCGTCCTGGGAACGGACTTTCTGCCATATCCAGCAAATCTGCAGGAAAAAAAGGAAGTTAAAAAGGGTGCTCCATTTCTGAACTCACAGGAAGAACAAAAGATGGGTTGAGGATTTTGTATAACAGTTTTTTTTACCTGGTTCTGGATCTTTTTGCTTTTGACATAAGCTCCGATGCATTTGCATCCGACAAGAGAGAGCTCATATGAAACTCCAGATTCATCTTGCATACGGCTGCCCATAAAGACCTGAAATTTTGATGAACAAGAATGTTTACAGGTCGACCCCATGGCAGCAAGAAAAGGCGATCTTTTTCCGTATCAATCCAAAGTGCTCCATTCAATAACCAAAGTATACCAAAATTTCAAGTGAGTAATTTTGGCTACGAAGGCATACCTTGGTGTAGAACCTTGGTTCACGGTAGTGTGTTGGGTTGTACTTCCTCTTGCTATCTCCAGATTGGTGGAAGCAAGACTCCCTAAAGAAGATGCACCCTCCAACTTTCAGCCATTTCACCATTCTTTCCGCCAGGTTCTCCACCTCAACATCGGAGAGATACATAAGAAGCCAGTTGGAGAAGATCAAATCCATGGATCCTTCTGAGAAGTTGAGGGTTGGGGATGTGGCATCAGCACACATGAACTTGACATTCTTGAAGTGTCCATTGGTGTTCTCATTCTGCAGATCAATTGACATTCAATGTATCATAAACAGAGATTGATGAAGTTGAATTTAACATAAACATAATCTAGACTGATGATACCTTCTTTATCACGCTGTCGATGAAATCCAGAGCTACAACTTGGCCAGCCTTCTTAGCTATCTCTCCGGTGAACCTACCGATACCAGCTCCCAGTTCCAGCACCGATTTTCCTTCGTACGGTGGAAGCATAGAGAGCACCTGTTCATAATACAGAGTAGCAGCCGATGAAATCACACAAGTTGCTGATACATGAACTGTCGAAATAAAACTCGAGTAGCCGATCATTCAAAGTGGTTGAAATTTGAAAATCGAGAGCACCAACCAGATTGTGGTTAATCTGAACAGAAATGAGAAGCATTCATCCAAAATCACGCTAAACATCAAGATTAAATCGTCAGAACAAGCTTACCATTCGAAACCGAGTAACACCAGATTTTGAAAACAACAGTAACCTGATTCCATGGATCGTTGTAGAAATTGACACACTAGTGAATTCTTAAACACAGACGCAGACAATGACTCTGAAAACGAAGGAATCACGTAACGGAAATGCATATGGAACAACAGGGTGATCGATACCTCAGGCCGTTCTTCTTTGTCGAGATCGGAGGCTTTGGAGTCCAGCATCATCGACTCCACAGTCAGATCAACGGAGTGCTCAATCCAGTAGCTCTTCTGAATGTCCCGCTCCACCACTGCAAAAAAAAAGCACGAAATCTCATAATGCTGTATTGCTGTTGCCAAGCAGAAAAAAGAAAAGAAGGCACTCATTGTGGTTCTTACCAGGTGCTGTACCGTTAGCCGCCATTGTCAGTCCGGGCGTTTGAGATCGGAAATGGACAGGAAGAACGACGACGATGATGAATTATGATTATGAAAAATTTATCGGTTTCCGAGAGTGTAGGAGAAACAGTGAAAAAATTATAGTGAAATCAGTGAAGCTAGTATCCTTGAATGGCGATACGGGATCTAGAAAAGCTCCTGGATCTACGGTTATTGGATCTCCCTTTCTGCTGCATCAGCTTCCACCAGATATCTCCGACGAAGAAGCCGACGGAAATGGCGGTGGCGGGATGAAAAAAGCTGCACTGAGAAATGAGGAGAAATTAGTCTCTTTCTTACGACTTGTTTGGTTGGGATGCGGGGGATAGAGAGGGTTTTGAGTCACGTTATATAGACTCTAAAAAGATCGAAAGGGTATGGTTTTCATCCTCGTAAATTCGAAAGGTAAAAGTTATGATTTTATAATATCGATATAGTTTCATGTGGTCTGGTCTAATTAATAAGAATGTACGTAGAATTTTACCAAATTTCCCATCATTCAAGTTGGTAGAGTAACACAAACTAACTACAACTTCACAACAGACCTCATTCCCAAGATTAATCTCCATAAGCAATCTAGGTTGAGACCAATAACCTTATTAGGGAGGTAATCAGCAAAGTGGTTAACTTCGCGGTTAACGTCCACGACACCTTTCTTTATTCGTAAGCAACCTCTGATGTCCAACTAGCCATAAAAAGTGACGAATCTTGTTAGTGAAAAATTCAAATTATTTCTCTTTTTTTTGCTTATTTTTCACCAATTCGATCCTCTTTGAATTCCTCGAATAATAGAGGATATTTATCTATTTATATTTGTGATCTCTATAATGGTTATGATCATAGTGTCACATTCAAACTTTTGTGGATAATTGTTATTTATTATTAATATATCCTTATTAAGAAGGAAAAAACTTTGTGAGATGAAATTTCAATCCACTTGTCCTTTCCATATCTCCCAAGGATTTGAAAATGACCTTTCCCAAAATGAAAGGGTGGTTAAAGACTTAAAGGCATTGGTTTGGCTAATTTTATCTAGGTTTGAATCTTCACTCCGATTATAGCGGTTTTTTAGTTTTCTTCCATTCTTCATTCCGTTATTGGGTGCTACGAGATGAGATGGACAAAAGTTGGAGGCAAAGGATTCCTTCTCCGTGTACATTCACCTGATATGGGTTGTTCCCACAACAAATCGTGTAACTGGGGTGTAAATAGTACTCGTATTTCTAAGCCTACACTTCTTTACAAAGGCACACTTTGATTCCACGAATAGTATTTGAAAGATTCATTCACTTGAGCTTGCAAATCAGAGTCAAAACAGAACTACATCAGTTCTTTGGACTCTACTTAGCTCCTTGTCCGGAGAATTTCAAATCTCGTTTATAACTATGAACATAAATTAAGACGTTCTTTTCGTTCTTCGCCATCGAAATATTTGTAAAGGATAATGACTAAAAGTGGTGAGGAATCTTGGCTCTTGGGAGGTGGGACGAGATCCCCCCACCACCAATAATAATAATCAAAGCATTTGGTAGGCCGGTTTGAAGTTGGTGGGTAAATGGTATCATGTGACCCTATCCACGTACGCCATGTCAGCTTCAGGTCCCACCATTTTGTCGTCTATTGATATCAGCCGTTGGATCCGCTGCATCTTTACTGTCTTTTAACGGTGGACGGTTGTCAGGACTCGTAGGTGCTCACTGATTGCTCATTTGGATTCTTTTTGTTTTTGTTTTTGTGTGGAATTAATAATAATGATCATAATTTGTAGCTAATAGACTAAAATATCACTAGCCTTCTAGGGTTTGTGAGCAATGTGAGAATAAGGTCGAATATATATGATAAAGGAGAATAACATCGGAATATCGGAGGAATAATGGAAGAATAACACAGACGATTAACGTGATATTTGATATCAAGGTCGACTAGTTCATGAAGAGAATATGAGAATCTTATTAGAAATTTTGGTAAGAGAGATAGTTTAATTATAGAGAAGGAGAATAACGCTCCTTAGCCACCGCAAGATCAACGACTCTCGGGCGAGTCCTCGAGTGTTCAAAAGTTGTTGAGACAATCTTCGATTATATCCATTGAGCCCAAACTACATTTCAGGCGTACAATAAGGTGTTGGGCTTGAGCCCATACACCTTCATGCTACTAATTTGCAAAAGTTACAAACAAGTAATCAAAATCAATCGGTTGATGGTGTAGTGGTGCCAGAGGTTGCATGTTTGATCCACCGCAAACAATGTTGGGAAAGGAGTAAAATTTTAATCACAGGACCATTCCTTAACTGGATTAATCGGCCAATGGCTCGGATATGAGAGTTTAAAAAAAACAAGTACTCAAAAAGCCACCTTATCATTGATATATTTACAGTCACCATCTCAAACAAAGGACCATATGAGGTTAACTAATGACTCAATTACATATTGATATGCAATTATGCATAATCGCACTAGGCGGCCAGTTTCGAATCTGGAACCGCGGTTTGGATTCATGTAGGCTTGCGAGGACGAGCAGCCCAGAGCGAGCTGAGCGCACGAAGTCGCTCCAAGTACTCTCCCAACGCAAGCAACCCGCGAGCAGCTTGTCGGGTTGTGAGGATCCGCGACATGTGGTGCAAGGTCTGACTCCTCAAGTGATCCGCCTGGTTAGCGAACCCTTCAAGCCCTTCGACCCCCTCGATGGCTGCAGCCATCTGAACCCTGTAACTTCCACCAATGCTCTGGTCGACCGCCAGGCTTTGGGACAGAGTCTGCTGGAGCTTATCGATCCCTTGCGAGAGCGCGTCCTCCGCTTGTTGGCTCGATTGTCGGAGAGTGCATACGTCGCAATGTTGTTGGTCCGTCAATGGCTCTAGTTGCGGCAATAAAACCTGTGTCCATAAGAAACATAGGTTAGTACCTTGTGAACCTGACTCTACTTGTTACTAAAGCTCACTGAAACAGTCACTAAACGAGCCTACAAATCCAACACGATCGAGAAAGACTTACGTTTAGAAGCTCCGATGGGCGAAACCCGCCGATCCAGAGGAAGAACCTCTCTACGGAGGTCCTCCATTTCCCGGAAATGATGTAGAAAACATCGGCCTTGGCTGCCTCTGCTTTCATCCTGAAAAGACTGTTGAAATGTGCCAATCCGTTCTCCACTAGGATTCCTAGTTTCACATCTCCGATGTGCGATTGCAACGCTCTTCGAAGCTCCGATACTTTTTTGTGTTCTTCTTCGATCCAGTGTGCGTATTCCATCTCAAATGTCGCTATGCCTGCACAAGAATTTCGATTCTAATCTGTATGAAGTTGGAGCTGAAACTAGTACGTTATGGTGGTTTGAACTTGAAGTAATGAATTGTCGGTTTGTAACCAATCAGTCACGTGACTTTTTTATGTTTACAATTTAGTAATTGAGTCCTACCTTCTTGGTTTGATATCAAAACGACGCACCGTTTTTTGAGTAACGGATTCGATAACAAGAGAATATTATAGTAAGACTACGAACCTGAATTCGAAATCCCGGGCACTCCGAAATCCATGTCATTGTTTATGTACATACCCTGTTGCCTAGCTCTCTGAAGCTCTTGCTCTAACTGTGCCAACTTCAAACGGCTTGTTTCCAATTGCTGAACATAAGCCTAAAGAGAACACACGCAACATATTAGTGTCGGGATTCACGACGATTCAAGACACTGTACCGAATTGTGTCAAATTCAAAATATACAAGATCACATATGAAATATATACTCTTTGATCTCTAAATTTATAATTGTTTAGATATTGTCGAAAATTTATATCCAAAATTGGGAAAACCAACCGTTCTGAATCCACCATTGATAGACGTAAACATACTTTTGTACACATACCTTCTTCCTCAACCGGCTCTTGCGAGCAGCTTCCCGATTCTGAGCCAACCGTCTCTGCGCCTGTTCGAAAACAAAACATACTTTAATAAACTCGTAACTCGATCGACGTTTCAACAACATTAATCAAAATTCATGAACAATAATAACCTTAATATTATTGTTATCATAAGGTCTGCCCCCTACACCTTCTTGATCACTCCTGGAAGGCTCAGTAATGGACTCATGAGAGACATTATCAGTCTACATCACATAAAAGAGTCGAAAATTAGTCATCGGTCGATCATATTCCGCAATTTTTACGATCGAGTATCAATGTACCCGATTTTCGAGTGGCGGAATTGGGGGGGTTGGACTTGGTGTGATGTTGAGGATGCTGTCTCCTCTGAAAGGGTCAGCTGTCCATGAACTGATCTGCTGGAATGGCTCGTAGATCCCCATTCCTCTCAGGATTGCTAGTTGAGTTGTTGGAGAGCTCATCATAGTCCCTTAACTAGTCGGGAAAAAACCCGTTACGAGATTGAACCGGTAAGGCTAACAAAAATTTGTGACGAAAGCAGGTTTGAACCGATCAAACTAACGCATTTCGAAAACCTCAGCAAGAAAACCCATGAACTGAAATTCATCAGAATTACCTCTATATAAACAGAGCTAGCTTCCTTCTTCTTTCAGCTCACAAAATCTTCCACTTCCTCTGCCACTTATCATCTCAAATCACCAGTAAACTTACCGACTGTCACAGACTGAAAAAAAAACCGTTTCGGAGGTTAAACCGGTAAGGTTAACGGTTACAAGCTCAATCCAAAGTCGAGATAAGAAGGGTAACAAAATTTGTGACAAAACAGGTACCGAGACGATCACTAGAACACAGTTTAACCGATGGAACTAACCGGTTACGACACAAATACCGAGTAATCAACCACCAGGAATGGTGAAAAGAGATGCTAACCAGACAGTGAAATAAACGAAATCAATCATCTACCCTCTGTGTCAGATTCCATAATTACCAACCAAAAGCCCTACCTACCTAAAATGGAGTTCTAACCAGAAACCCATTTCCATAACCTAAAAAAGAAACGATCTTTACTCATTACATAGAAAACCCATCAACCAAAAATCACCAGAATTACCTTCTATATGAACAGAGCTCTCTTCATCTTCCTGTAGTTGAAAGAAACCCAAGTGTTAATTTGATTAAATACTAAGGCTTATGGAATCAACATCATCAGAGGCCACCCATTGAGAAATTTTTGTAACTTCTTGAGGGGAAACAAACAAAAAACGCCCAACAAAACCGATTTATATTATAAAAGAAAACAGGGGAAGATGGAATCGTCATAAAAACAATGAAGAAGAGGATTAAAAGATGGATTTCTATCTAGTCTCCTTTTTCCCACCCTTTTGCTTTTTGAAACGATTTAAAGTTTGGAAATTTTTATAAGAAAACAGAGGAATGGGGATTGGTGTTGGTGCCCGGTTGATAGGTTGTTAATTCGTTTATTAATCGTCGGTTAATAGTTGGGAAATATGATTTGGAGTTTAAAATTGGTTAATCAATTGGTTAATAAAGTCCGTCATTTTTTATGGTTGGCCTCCCATAATTGCCTTCTTACCAATGAAAGAGGGGATTGTCCGGATCTTTGATAATCTTCGGCATCGCCAACATTCTCTTATCTTTGGAATTGGGACGTAACTAATTTGGCGTGCAAGGAACAAGAGATTGTTCGAGCAGGATATTGATTCTGATCCAGATGTGGTCAATTGGTGTAATTATTGGGTCGCCCTTGTCAATTCGAGCTAGAAGACCGGTTAAGTGGGCGAGAAGAGCTGAATACGGCTCGACAGACACAATTGATTAGGTGGCGGACGGGTGATAAGAGTTGGTTTACTCTTAGCACCGATGGGTCACTTTTTGCCCATCATGAGGAGGCGGCGGGATGTGGTGTGATTCGGTATAACAGGGGTTATTTTGTTAAGGCCTTCTCGGCGAATCTGAGGTGTGGTTCCATTACTCGTGCCGAATTGTGATGGATTGTTGAGGGCTTAAACCTTGCTTGGGCTTTCGGGATTCAGAAGATTAGATTCCGTTCGGACTCCAAGGCGGCTATCTCTCTCCTCTCCAATGGTTCGATACTTGACCACCAACAAGCGGTCCTTGTCATGCAGTTTCAGGACATGTGTCGTCGACAATCGTAGAGTATACTGTCTCACATATACCGCAAAGTGAATTTTGCTACGGATTATTTGGCTAATTTGGGTCATTCCTTTACTTATGGTTTGCATTTTTTTGACTCACCGGATCGGGGCCTGTCCTGTTGGCTTGAGTATGACATTATTGGTGTTCCGCTGTCTCGAGAGGTGCAAGTTCTAAATAATAGTTAAGCGCGTTCCGAAAAAATAAGAATTTCATTTTTTCGTTTAAATACGGTTACTCGACTTTTAACCGATTTCACCAATGCATCGACCGTTTTACCGGCCGACCTAATTTGGGAAAATCGATTTTAACCGATTAACCAAAACCGAATTCCCACCCCCACCGGTTGGCATACTTTTCATTTGATCGGTCGTTTCGTAGATTGGTAAACCTCGACCCACTGAAACTAGCGGCGGTGATGATGAGTCCCGTCGGAGTCTGGTAGATTGACCGCGTCCGATATAGGCCATAGCCAGTTTTACGCGATAAAGAGCTAGTGAGATTCAGGTGAAGTTAGCTATAAGGCATTTTGATATAGTAATGTGGTTTCTGTACGACACGGTTTCACAAACACTAATGTCGTATCGTGTAGTGTAGTATAATGGTTGATTAGTCTCTATAGTAGCATGACTTATGAGAGGTTATTGTTGTCACTAAAGGTCACCTTCGAAGTTTGTATACAATCCTTTGAAGAACGGCCTCAAACGCATCCAAACTTGATAGCTTGACATGCACAAATGTCGAGTTTATTGGTTTAGGGTTTAGGGCTCTCTCGTATTCTTCTCCCCCAATTTACTTGATTTTTATTCCTACAACTACAATTATTGGTTTGAAATTCTTTTTCTTCTACATCAAATGGCGTTCAGTGATGTGTTCACAAACCTTTATGAAATGGAAGAACTTTAGTGTAAAGCTAGCTTGGTGCCTCATCCATACCTATAAGGACAATAGTATAGTAATGGAAAGCAATTTTGCAATTTGCAATCTAGCAAAAGTTGGATCAAAAGAGCAATTGGAGAAGGGGGGATAACTTGAAAAGGAAATCTCAATAGATCACACTCATCAATGTTTTCTTTGAGAAAATTATTGGTGTGTTTCGAAACTCGATGATAGAACTGGATTAGGTCGTAGTAGCAGGTGATTGCTATGCTTATGGACAAATTCATATCGACTTTGATTCGATGTCATAGGGAAGAACCAGATAATGAATTTTCAGAGTCATTAAATTATCATATATGATTTTGGCCGATATATAGAATCATTAAATATGTACGATGTGACACCCCAATTTCCGATTGATTTCAAAAGGACAAGTTTGTCTATTTCTTGATGAGCATAGCAATGTAGCATTAGGGTTTCCCATCAAACAACAATATGGAGCAAAGGAAAAGGGCAAAATCCAAAATTTGAAAGGCAAGGGAATAGATAAATATAGCCATTAAAGGGCAATTAAAATTAACCAAGTGGGTTTTAAGTGCTTTAATATCAACATGATTGCCATTAACAAGGCCACCAAACTTGTTATTTAGTATGTAACCAAATCTAGTAAATAATATGTGTTTGTAGATCTAACTCTATTCTATATTATATGAAGAGTATTCATATTATTGCGTCCCAATAATTGAAGTTATTAGTGTTAATGTATATTGAGTTAGGTCTGTTATGGTGATGGGTTAATCGAAATTCTTATGTATATAAAGAGTGTTAGTCTCCTGCTCTATAATTAAGCCGTCACTCTCGCCAAAACTCTTAATAATATTATCTTCATCTCTGTAGATCAGTCGACCTCAAAATCGAAAATCACGTTAATCGTTAGTGTTACTCCTCTATTATTCTTTTTTTATTCCTCCTCTATTCATTCTTTATTCGACTTTTATCCGTTAAGATAGAGGGTTGGAATTTGATATCGTAATCATGAGCCGATTATATTGGTTGTATACGTGGTAACATATAAGTGGCGAAATCTAAAATGTGTATGGTTGTAAAGATTGAAACAAAAGGTACACATATCCAATAGCCAAATTTAGGCCATGAAAAAAAGTAGATAATTTTTGTTGTTTGTGTTTCCGATGTATTTTTATAACTCAAATTATTTTACGATAGAATTTAAAATTGATTTTTATATTCTATATATTATTCACTAATACGTTCTTTTAAATAAACATTCCCCAGAACAATGAGGTTCGCAGACTCTTGATAAAATCTTGTATAAAGGTTGGGGGTGATGTTGAGATTGGTTCCACGCTGTATCTGTTTACTTGAGCTTGGTCGTCCGATCCTTTGGTCGGACTAGGATGCTCCGTAAAGGTATAATAATCATCCTAACAAACTAAGTTAACAATTTTTCCACCGGTCAAACCAAACCTTATAATTTCTATTTTTATCGTTTATATTGTTTTCGTATTGTATTAGTTGTTTTCATTTTTTATGTTTTTATAATGACTGAGTAGAGAGAATGAGTGTTTAGAGAATTGCATGATCTCATATTAAATCTTTCAAATAATAGTTTAATGAAGGTAAAAAATATTTTTCAACGTGCTAAACTAACAACGAGTAAATTTGATTTTTAACTTCGTTTTGTCCATTGTTTACAGGGGTTACCATAACAACCTTTATTTTTTAATCATTTCCAACATGCATGTGAAATATTACCCGATTTGAAAATTTTGAAAATTTTCTTGTAAAAATGATCAATTTCCATAGGTTAACCTCTTTGGAAAATGATCATTTACACATGAAAATTGATTTTTAAAATTAACTAATATTTGACTGGATGATGAAAATGGATAAAAATTATGGTTTGATCATATTAAACCCTTCAAATAATAGCCTAATGAAGTTAAAAAATATTTTTCAACATACTAAAAATAACACCGATTAAATTTAATTTTTAACTTCGTTTGACTATTGTTTACAGGGGTTGTCATAATGACTCTTGATTTTTTAGTCATTTCCAATGTGAAATATTAGTTAATTTTAAAATTTTCATGTGAAAATGACCAATTTTTATAGGTTAACCAACTCCTTTGGAAATTGACCATTTTCACCACAACCTCTTATAATTTAATGTTTAGGATTTAGAGAAAAAAAATTAAATGTCTCTCGTTTGCTTTATTCAAGTGATTGGGATATTCCTTCAATTTATAATAGAGAGGTACGGAGATGGACATAACATACACATAATCAATTTACTTTCATAAAGATCATTAATTATTTTCATTTCAGTGACACAGTTAATTTATCACCATACTCATACGATTTACGTTCATAACCGCTTCCAACCGTTACTCAATTTGGTATCTCCACTTCGGACTTTTACATGACTTTTTCGACTCGCTGAATCGTGCCACGTGGGTGGTCAAAGTCTCGACGGATGGACTCATGGCCCATGGATTTATCTTCCACCAGAATTGAATGGATAAATGGGCTTTGCTTGAGTAGCACTAGCAGCTTCCCAAATTTCGGTTTGGGTGGGCCGAGATTTGATCCAAAAATTTGTGAGCTAAACACAATTTTTATCTCAATTGCTAACCAATCAAGCCGTTAGCGAGTAGCTCGGTGTTTGTTAATTTGTTTCCGTTCAACAGAAAAATGATCAAAGTCCAGCAATATTTTCTGTGATATAAAGATTCGACACATTTTGCTACGATTTTTTTTTTTCGTCGAATAAAATTTACCTACATGATATATTATAATATACATAATAATATGCTATGTAATATAATATGCACATATAGTTAACCCTACGTAATTATACCTTCAAAACAACCATATAATTAAAAAAGGAATATTATCTCCAAATTTTCAAAATAATTTCTTTATATAATTATGACGCATCCTAATTAATGTGATGATTCTATGAACAATATATATTTCGAGGATTATTATTAATACTATAAGTAGTCCTATTTCGAAAAAAAACACTCAATTAAAAAGACAGATTATTAGGAACTAACATCTCCCTAATTTATTCTCTAATTCATCTCTCTCAATCTCCTCCATAATTTCAGTATTTCCATGTGTATATAATCATGTACAAAAGCTACTCAACATATACAATCAACCTTTCTCTACTCTTTCAAATATATTTTTCGAAGTAGCTAGCTAGCTAGGCTCGAATATGGCGACAAAGATCCAACTCCTCCTCCTCGTGTCAGTACTCCTTGTCGAATTCGCGAATAGCTTGGACTACTACGTGTTGGCGCTTCAGTGGCCGTCTGGCGTATGCAGCAATCCCAAGTCTTGGCCATGCCGTCCTGTGATACCGCGCACATTTTCGATAAACGGGTACTGGCCTAGCAACTGGTCACCCTCTCCCCTTGTTGTGGTTAGCCTAACGTTCTCCGATCAGTCGATTCTCATCGTAAGTGATCGTGATCATTCGCCTCATTGTACTTTACCAAAATATTATGTACTTAGTTAATTTAACTGTTTTAACAGTAATGTGGGCCCGGAGTTTATCGATCGAATGCGACCGGTTTGGCCGGAGCTACACAACAACCGAGGAGACTCGGAGTTCTGGACCCACGCGTGGAACAAACACGGCCGATTCACTACGGAGCTGCCGAGCCAGTACTTTCAAGAAGCGATAAATGCGTACGATAGCCTAAACGTTATGAACTCGCTGCGGCTGGCAGGAATCGTCCCCGACGACACGAGAACGTACCGGACCTTCGATGTTCAAGCGGCGGTTGGTATGAACGCTCATCTCGTGTGCTATAAATCCCCAAATGGCGCCAACAACTACATCCTCTACGAAATCCGCTCGTGCTTCGACAACAGTCGATTTCCGGCCAGGATCCGGTGTTCGCTGGCTCGCTTTCCCTCTTGCGGGGGGATTCAATGGAGTTCTGAAGTTGCTCCCTGCATAGGAAGCTATTTGATTAAATTTGTGTTGCTCTCGCGTTCGAGTGTTTGCTTGTCCTTTAGGCTGGTGAGTGAGATTTTTGCTCATTGCAGTAACTTCCGGAGTTTGATTTTATTTATTTATAATGTCATAAATAAAAATACTCAGTCTAGTTAGTAAAATATGTTACGTGTATAGTACGGTATTGGTACGTTCAAATTTTAATATGTTATTTCAATATAACATAGCAGTAGGTTTGAAAATTCGACAATAATTATAAAATATTTAAAATGGTACATTTTTAAAAGTGAATATAAACAAAAAAATTATTAAAATATCTATTCGAATCTTTAAAATACATGTTTAGTATGTGAAGCACAAAACAAATGTGCAAAAATTAAACAGCTCTAAAAAAATATTAGAATGAAAGTTTTCAACACATAGTACGTATACCTGTATTATACGAGTATTAAACGAATTTTTGCTCTAAATTCTATTTTACAGTCACACCAACTACTAAATTAACTTATGTTTTCCAAATACCACCAAATCATGGTTATATCTTTTTATTTACGATTATGTTATTTTCTCGTATAAAATATTACCGTTTCCCAACACAATTAACATTTAAAGGATGAGTCCGTCGCCCACTCATCATCGACTTGTACACTAAATTTACTGGTTTAGTCTTATTAATACGGAGATCGTTAGATCTAGGTTGTTAAAATCAATGGTCTAGATTTGTTGAAAGAAACGTACATATTGAAAACACTATAAAAACTTGTAGTTTACCTACCTCCATTTCCGCAAAATCTAGCTTCTCCATCACCAACAATGGCCGGCGGTGATAACAACGACGGCGGCAGATACTTCACAGAAGATATAGTGATCAACATCCTCCAGTAGCTTCCGATCCTTTCATGTATCGCTCGGTTCCGCTGCGTCTGCCGATCATGGCGGACTCTCCTCTCCGATCCAGACATCATCCGCAAAATCCTCTTCTCCCAAACATCCTACGAGCGGAAGAGCATGCGAGTCCTCATCGCCGGATACGGAGACTACAGCCCCGGAATCCCCCCGTTACTTTTGCTCCGTTCGCTCGTATGAAACCCTCCGCCCTGTCACGCCTCTCGACGAATTGCATCTCGATCGCAACGGCTTCAGCCGCGGAGGTTACAATGTGGTAGGATGCTGCGATGGTATATTCTGTTTGGCTCATTCGACGAGGACCGCCAATGGAAACCACTTGCACCACTTGGTCCTGTTGAATCCGGTTACCTCCGAAACAAAAATTGTTCCTCCGGGGCCATATCACCCTCCGGCTCACTCTTCATGGTCATCCATGACACTTTGGGCAGAGGGCATCGGTTTTGGATTCGATCCCGAGACTAAGGACTACAAAGTGGTTCGCGTGCTCGAATTACAAGAAATTGACGGGTTCGATACATATTTGTACGAGTTTGATCATGTTGAGTTCTACCACAGTCCAACTCCCTTTCGTTATACAGAGGTAAACATGATCTTTTTTCGAAAAACGTTCTGCTCGAAAAAAACTCGTTCTGGTTTATAATTTGTTGCATAATAAATCGGAATGACTCGTGGAAAACGTTGATGAATGTGAGTGGGGACGTCTATGACCAAATGTTGGAGGATCCATTCGTGATCGAAGATCTCAACCACTAGCTTGATACGTCTCGAAATGAAAAATGTTACTGGTTTCGCCTCGGTGACTGTAAAGGAGTCCGTGTTCTAATCTCATTCGACATGAGGGCCGAAGAATTTGAATTAATCACCACTCCGGAACCCACATGCCTCACGCATCACGAGGAGGATGAGGATGATCTTTATGACCCCTTGGGGGGGAAACCATATCCTGGTCACGAGGATTCTTGGTCGATCGGGTCATGTTTCATTCTGAACGATGGGGTGTTTTTGGTAACTTTTTCTGTATCAGGTGCAAGAGTAGTCCGAAGGATGAGACATGGGTGTTGTTGAAATGCGGAGTTGTTGAATCATGGACGAAGCTGTTCACTTGGTCACAATTGAATTACATTCGTAATCGGGAAGTCTGGAAGGACGACACATATATTTGTGGGTGCAATGATATGACCGTTTGCGACATTGTAAGCGATGAAACCATCCGCAGGAAAGTAGAGATAGAGGCACATACTCGCAGCTCCAAAGCTCGGGTTTTTACTCCGACTCGAATTTCGATGTCTCAATTAGTCTAACGTCTTGGAGTAGTAATGTTATGATTATGGGGAAATAATGGAGTGGTTGCATAGATACCTAATTATATCAGTAATAGAAAACAAATCAATTCAATAAGCAGGCATTGATTCATCTAGACGGTTTGGACTCACTGTGCTCACGCCTTCTACGTACCAGAGTCATGGAACCATGAAGAGGCGAGGAGAAAGAATGTTGGCGCTTCGGTGGCCACGTGTCGTTTGGGTTTGTTGCAAACGGCACGTGACCATTGAAGCGAGGCCATGCTGCGCCCTGTGACATCGCGTACATTTTGTATACATTGATACTGGCCCTGACAATTGGGGACCCACTTCTCTCGTGGAAATCGTTATTATTTTGCAAGCCCGAAATCCGGTCCAATCCTATTTTAGCTAGGACTTTTGGGTCACTCGAAATCCGGTTGGCCGGGCCGGGCTAAGTCCTGATTGAGGACTGTTGTGTAGGCCTTGTCTCTGTTTATGCTTCTTGTAACAGCAGCAGCAGCAGCATCCTTAATTTTTTGATTTCGTTCTCCGCGCAACAGATTATGATTTGGAACAGAGTACTTGCGGAAGTTGCGAACGATTTTATCGAACTCGTCGGAAGTCTCGACTTAATCCGAAAACTCTCGATACGAAATGATTCGACTTCAAGGTATTTCACATGCAGCAACCAGAAGAAATAACATCCTCTTCGAGCTTGTTCTTATGAGAATAGTGATTCAATGCTCTGTTGGTTTCAGCATTAACCACATTCGTAGGCATGTTGTAAGAAATAGAACATTTATATAAAAAGGCCTTGGGCTTCTCTACTTTTTCCAGATTGGTTGCTGGGCTTGGGCCTTGACTGAGAATCGTTGACCCAGGAGCAAACCACCGGTGATTTTATTGGGAGAAGTTTGTTGTCTCGCCGTAAAAAAAAATTCAGAGAGGGTCTTAATGTTTTGACTCAAAAGAAAGAGGCTTCTCTTCTTTAAGCCCGAATCCAGACCTAGACGGTGAAAGCAGGGTCGCCGACGAAAGAGAAGCAGTGGACTCATAGTTGGCTAGTTTTACGAAACCCGAATCTCGAAAAAGGGTGGATATTTGGTTTGGTCCTTGGAACTTCTATAGCCAAAGGCTAGTCGTATAACTAGTTATTAGTTATAGACAGTTATAACTAGTTACTAATAACTAGTTATGAAAAAATACTAGAATCCTCCCTAACGTTTCGCTGGTGACCGACAATCTTTTCTCGATGTAAAGAACTTTCCAATACCGAAAAGGTTCATTCATGATACAATTGAACACTAGGGTTGATGGCACTATAGGCTTGTAGCATGCCTGGACTCAAAGAATCAGAAAGTAAATGATGACACAAAATCAAATCTTAAAGGGTCACTTCAAAGAAGAAATTGGCTTCACTTTCTTTGAAAGCTCATGGTTGGATGGATGTAAGAATCTTCATTTGCAATGATGAATTACTGAGAAAATTAATGTAATTGAAACTTCCATAATTTGATTAATTGTTGTGTTTGTTTTTTTCGATCGAATCGAGATAAGATTGTTTCGTTTCATCTAATATCTCTCTAAATTATGACCCTTAATCTTATCTCCATTGACCTTTATCTCTAAAGTGCTCACCGCCGTCAAAAACGGTTTATTTTCAAGATTTAACGTGGTAACGAAATGGGTTTTTATATCCACTTTTGTCATAGTTAACATTCAAAAAAATCGACATCGACGGTAGGTAATATCCCGGTCGTTGACGTTTTTCTTAACGAACCCGTCACTCAATTAAGTTTCAACATGGTAACGAAACGACAGGTAACATTTCAGCCACTCAAGTTTTAGTATATGTAACATTTCGGTTTCAACATGATAATTAATAAAACGGTTTGTCGATTGTCATCCACTTCCGTCATAGTTCCATCTAAAAAAGAACACGATATCATCGGTAGGTAACTCGGACAGGGCGGAACCGGTTCAAACTTCTATCAGAAGTAACATCATTGATCACATATTGTCATGGTTACTATGGTATCTAGCTATGTTCCATGATGTGATATGATGAGAGTGAGTTGGGATAATGGAAGGTGGAGATCCCAATTGGCAATGTAGAGCCACTGGGAAACTGTACAAACGTATGCAGAAAGATGAAGATTCTGTGTAAGCAACATGTACATGTGTTTGAGCTCTGTCTCTGTGTGTTGTCTGCCACTTTGGCAAAATCTCCTCTCAATCGATCTTCTTATGATGTTCTGGTATATACTCTCTGGCTCTACTACTGGGCCACATACACCCCCATGTCTTGTTCCAATCATGTTGTGTAAGATAAAGGATGGTATGGGGAAAAGATAGGATAACACTACTACAAGAATTCGTCTATTTAACGGCGGTTCTTAGTCTAATCTAATCCTCTGTTAAATGGTTTAACAGTGGATAGGAATTCGCCGTTAGGTTAAGTAATGGGAGGAATTCTAATGGCGGTTTCGTATCCGCTGTTAAACTAGCGGTGGATTTTATCCGCTGTTAGGTTTAACGACGAATTCTGCATGCAAAAAAAGAAAACATATAAGACATTATAATATCTTACTATGTTAATGTATATCGAGTTAGGTCTGTTATGATTATGGGTTAATCAAAATCCTTATGTATATAAGGAGTGTTAGTCTCCTTCTTTGTAATTAAGCGGTCACTCTCGTCAAAACCCACAATAATATTCCACTTTTTCTCCATGTACTAGTCGACTTCAAATCCAAAACCACGTTAATCGTCGGTACTACTCCGCTTTTATCCCTTTCTTATTCCTCTTTATTTGACAAATTAGGTATACGAAATCATTGTAATAATATTTCATTTTCTCCTTTTCAATTTGCTTGGAGGTAGGCTTAATACCATTGTGGTCATCAACCTCTTCGGTTTATAACAACTTAGTCATTAATCCTTAGTAACCTACACATTACTAACATATTTCAATGTAACAATATGCTCATTCCGTCAACTATCCTTCTACAAATTTCGTTAAGATGCCCGATTACCATGCAAACTCATCATTCATGTCTACGTCACCCCCTTGCCATGTTTTTTTAATTATAAATAACCCATTTCATAATTGGCTTAAGTTAGACCAACTGAACGAGCGAGGTATAAATTTTAATATGTATGTGACATGGTAGAAAATGATGTGAATATAAAATTAAATTGCCATGATGATCTATTATCTTAACAGAGTTTTTGAACAAAGTCAAAATAATTACCACATTATTATAATTGAAATATATTCATCTAACCCGGTCTAGTATGATCATATATTTAATTTGATTTTTCTCCTCGTAACAACCAACCAGATGCATTTATGAAACTAGGAGACTTAATTAATTAATTTGCTCAAATAATTAATCCATCGATTAAAGATCCATTTGGGGAAAAGAACAAGAGACTGAGAAGATTTATGTTATCTTTTCTCCAACATTCATGCAGTAAAAATCAATTTATGTTATCTTCTCGTCCGAATAAAAATTAATTAATTAAAATTCAAACACACATTTTTAAGATTGTGGTCGTAGTAATTTTTATCGGAAAGGTAACCGACTAGCTGATTATTTTATTGGTTTAGGTAATAATTTATTTATTGGTGTTCATGATATTTTTATTGATGATTCTTGTTTATTTTTACATATTTTGTATGACTTGTTTGAAATTTTCCAATCCCGTTCGATTGTGAATGAAAGATAGGCGATGATGCGCTTAATGTTTCGAAATAGACCATTTGAATGGGTGATTTGTGGGGATTTTGAATGTAATTATTGTAGAGAGAGAAAGATAAAACAATAATAACAAGTAAAAATCTGAGAATGCCTCTAGTTTATTTATGGGCATAAGAATTATCAAAAGAAATAAGGGATAATTTTGGTTAAAATTTTCAAATCTCACATCTGTCATTCGAAATATCCAATGAAATTCTCTTTGGGCCCACAAAGTGATTTCAAACCTCTCAAAATATTTTCTCTTCGTATGTTCTAAACGGATAATTGGAGACGAAATTTCTTTAAATGTTCAAATCACTCCAAATCATCCGTCAAAATCACCTACTCAAATGACCGATTCATATATATATCCCATAAAAGTTCACAAATAAAAAGAACACCAATGAAATGTAATAAAATTTTGGAAATATTTTTTTAAATAAATAAATAAAACCATATGCAAAGGTTAAAAATGAAAAGGAAAAAAGAAAATAAGTGGGAAACTACTTTGAAGAGAGATGTCGGCCACTAAACGGTGTCGGGTCGGCCGTTCCACAGACATTTCTTTTTTTGTGGGATCTGTCGTTTCTTTGTTTTTTTCTATTCCCTTTTATCACTTTTTCCTTCTTATTTAATTCTTTTAATATTTGATTTTATAACATTTACTGAAGTCGAGATTTGAAGAAAAAAATGTTTTTGTTACGTACGATATTAATTCGGAGGAGGAAACTCCATTATATTAGTGTATACGGTATATAAAACCTTAAAATTTAAACTCTAAATGCTAAACACCTCACGTATAACTCCACAAATTCTAATTAAAGTTGCATTTTGAGATTGATATAAACCTAACTCTCCTTTGTTAGGCGCTTAATCACCACATGAAAGTGGTTAATGACTTGTGTAAAGTAGATCACGGAGATGGTACTGGAAAGTTCGGAAAATGAGCTCTACCCAGTGACGCTAATTTGGCCTATATACGAGAACTCTCTTCAAACTTTTTCGCGGGCAGCATTCTGTCTTACGTTTTGGACTCAAAGCTCGATCACAACTATTCCGTATACATAAGTATATATGAATGATTAGTTACTAAATATTTTGATCTTTTGGTCCATGTTTGATGGTATTTATTGCAATGAAAGTAGATTGGATTGAATTAATGACTTCCAACTACAATAGTAATTATTTTACAGGCAATATACTCTTCAAACTAATTTTACTGACAGTTATTATTTTTAATAAATATTTTACTGACAGTTATTATTTTTAATAAATATTTTACTGACAATTGGTAACCCATACGTAAAGTTATGTGATTAATGCTGTAATATTTTAAAGTTGAGGTTTGTAAATTTGATTTTTAGGAGAATTTTTGGATCGGAGTACTTTAAGTTTACCATGGATCGGATCGGATACGAATCGTTTGCTTTTATAGTTTTATTGCTCAGAATTAAGTTTTTTCTCGAAGGGTGTATATGATATCTTCTTGGTAAAGGATATAATTTCATTTGTGTCCAATTTTGCGGGTGATAATTAGTTGATCTTTTTCCGCACGAACATGAGAACAAACCATCCGGAAATCACACATTAGTAACCATCCATGGGCTAATTAGGCTAAACATTATCATATTTTTATTTTCTATACGATTCAGTTTAGTGTATTGAACCATTCTAGATCTGACGTAGATTTAAGCCACTAATTTCGAAAAGGGGTTGGACATGGAGGCATGAGTAGAAAAGGGAAGGTGTACAAGAAAGAAAGCATTAAGAAGATAGAAAGGAATAAGGAGAAAGTGAAAAGACTTGAGAGGACATCTTTTATATAGAGAAACAAACAAGGAATTACAAATCAATTGTCTTTCCACATATTCCAATGTCCTATCCATCATCTATCATCATCACCACCACCACCATATCTCCATTGCCCCCAAGCCCTAAAAATGGTTTGTGGTGTGTGTCGTGGTTCGGTTCCATCGAAAAAATTAAATAGTTTGGATGCACTCAATCATTTCGATATATCGATAACCTGACACTGTAAGAAGAATGGTTCTTTTGTGTCTGACTTAGTAACATCTAATTTAACATCGTTCAACGAACCTAATTAGGGGTTAAATAACTACACTATCATCGAGTCTAAAATTAGGGGTTAAATAATAATTAAGGATGATTAAATTTGTTAGAACATTTTCTTTCTTTTTTTACCCTTAATAATTTTTAACTACAAGCAGTAATTTTACAACCCATTTTTAATTAGCTAATAACAATTAAGAAAAAGAAAAAGAAAAAGAAAATGAAAAAGAAAATGAGAAACCAACTAATTAGTACATCAAAAGATCTGTTTGGTTGATGCCCTTTTCCCTCTCCTACTTCGTTCTTTCTTCACTTCACAAAAATCTACCAACTTAAGGCCTTGTTTGGACGGATGGAAACTTCAAACCCCCCACCTTCATAGTCCGAGCAAAATGTAGTAGACTAGCGTGAAGGGCAAGGCGATCAGCATCCCGAATATCACCCTGCCGAAACACGAAAATACATATAACCTACTTAGTAAGTGTTACGAGAATACGACGAAGGAGAAGAGGACGGGTTGTTTGATTAGACTACTTACCCTGTGCTGAGAATGTCAGGGTGTACATTGTATTCCTTGGCGAAGACAAAGGGAACAATCCCCTGAGGAAGTGCTGCCTGTTTGTTTGTTGTTACAGAAACAAACAGAGTACACTGTTAGTAAATAGTACTTTGGAGAATAATTCCCCTATTTGGAGGCCATTTTTAGGGCTTGTCCAAACATGGCCTTAATTTACGTTTTATAAAACAAGGAAAGAATAACCCACATGGGTAAAGGAACCAAACCAAACCCGAAACCGCGGTAAAATCATTCCCGGCTTGATTTTCAATTTTCTTTTTTATACTAATTAACAAAAATTCATTTTAAAAAGTGCATCCACATCGTAAAAAAGGAATCGCAAGAACGGTTTCGACGATGAACATCTTTATAATACATTTCGAAAACTACATCCGATATTTTTTGAAAAAGAGTTAACCTTGTTAAACCTCTAAACCTTAAATCCCACGACTTTCCTCTACATCACCAAAACCAAGCATTGAGTAGAGACTAGAAAGCATTGTGTGACTAGAATCGAACCAAGTTGGCTAGTAAAACGGTTAAATCATGACCGCAAGTGAACCCCTACCGTCAAACCGGTCAAGTTAAGTCTTTTTTCACCCACATTGAAACCGTAATAAACCCACATGGAACAGATTTACAACAACACCTACGAACCGAACAAAACCAACATCATTTGTCCGGTTCGAGATCCAAACCGGTTAGGACGAGAACATCAACTAAAAGAATTGCAAAGAATCAAAGAGAGAATCTTTGATACTGTCAGAAGGAAACAAACGAAGCAGAAAAGGCCAACCAACTAACGAACCTGGACAATGGCGATGTGGAGGAGAGTGCCCCTGAGGCCAACAACAATAGAGGCGGCAGCCATGACAGCTGGTCCAACAAAGAATCTAACCCCCATTGCATACGTTGCTGTTCTTTTCCCACATGCTATTATCCTCGGCTGCAATGCCATGAACAACCCTAAAGGAAAAAAGCCAAGTCATGAGTCATCCAAAGCATGCATG